>JNEM01011031.1:0-24457 GCA_000697335.1 Conidiobolus incongruus B7586 | reverse complement strand
AAAAGATTTATAGTTAAGTTTTATTAATATTAAAATAAAAGATTTTTAATGATTATTATTTAATTTATATATAATTAAAATTAATTCTAAAATTTTGAATAGAAATATTTTGATAAAAGATAGTTACAAATGATTATTAATTTTATATAGTTTAATAATAATTATTTTCTTATATTTTATATATATAGTATATTTTCAAAATAATTATTATTTTTAAAATTAAAATTATAAAATTCATTGTTTTTATTTTTTTAATATAAATTTATTTTAGGAAGTTTTATATAAGAAATGGAATTAATTAAAATTATTTAAAAGTTTTATTGATTGAAATTTAAAGACATTATATTGAAAATTATATTTTGACCATTTAAATTAGAATTTTATATTTTTAATTTTTATCAAATTATATTAATAGTAATAAATTAGTGATCCTTTCTTATATTAGTTTATTGTTTATAATACACTAAGTACTACACCTTTTCAAAAAATAATCAATTATTTTATATAAGTATTTTCCTATATTCAATCTTAATATATAATAATATTGATATGATCAATGAATTTATTTTAAATAATAAATGAGTTATTAAAATCATCAATAAATAGCATAGAATTTTAATAATTGCCACATAATTCAATCAAAGATAAAAATTTAATTAATAAATATAAAATTTTTAATTAAAAATATATTTAGAAATGAGGAATATTATTAATTAAAACTATTAAATTTATTTTTTTTTTCAAATTTTAAATAATACAATTTGAATCTAATTTATAGTCCCAATACTTGAAATGAAATTGGAAGCTCATTTCCATCAGTGAACTGGTACAATTGGATCCATTATCGGTTGGTAGACATATGGATGTTTGGTTATTTTCTCGAATGAACATGTTGTGCCCATGATGATAATATAGAGGAGGTGTTGGTACTGTTGGAACTGGATCTCCTTCTCGATTCACCCTCGTCATTGTTGTATTTTGAGAGTTCATGTAGTCTGCAAATTCTTGGTTGCCAATACGAGGCTGACCATATGTGATAAGAATAAGTTTTTCCCAATTTACTACATTGTCCATAACTAAATTCAAAGCATTGATAGTAGCTAGAGCACCTCCCATACTGTGACCAGTCATGACGATATTATACTCAGGATATCTAGTAATAAATTTAACTAAGTAATCTTTTGTAATTGGATATAGTGAATCTGCCATTTCATGAAAACCTGAGTGAACTTTAGCATTTTCATATGGTGCTGTCAAATTTAGCTTTGTGTAAGCCGTTTTCAAATTCATAAACCAATTCAACTTATTTTTGGTCCCTTTATAACTTATCAAAATCGTTCTTTCTTCCTGATAAGCCATAATAAATCCCGATGTATTGTAAACAGCACTTGAAAAGTAGATATGCTCCAAATTTTGGCTGACGCCACCACATTGTGTACAATTCCAAGCTTGAATCATCGACTCTGGACAGTATGCAATCGCCGCAAATTTGATCCATTTTTTCGCCACATCCTCGTTGACTGGACGTAAATTGAAAGTTGTTACTCTACCATCGACATCTGTTGAGTTTGTACTAATGTCTAAAGATTTGACATCTTTATTATCACTACCAGAAAACAATTTCGAGTTTTTGATACTGTCCCAAGATGGTAAACTATTATAAATTTCAATAGTTTTATTTTTAATATAATCACCTATTTTACTCCAAGATAATTCTGAATTTTGTTGATCACCTCCATCCAGACTTAATACTATAGCGATATAAAAATAAATTAATAATTTAAAATATTTCATTTAAGAAATTATCTTGGGTAATATTATGAGCAATTTTAAATTTTTAAGCTGTTTAAATAGCATTTGGGCACCTTTCAATGTGTCACATATCAATTCTTAGCCAATTTTGAAATTATATTTTGGCGTACCAGTTTCCACCGGTAAAGTTTATAAAACTTGTAGAATTTAAAATTAGTTGACATTTGGCTTATTGTTAATATATTAATATTGAAAATGTAATCCAATTCATGCTTTGAATTATATTTGTGTTGATTTAAAGAAAAGACTTTTGGAAACTGATATACTAATCAAATGAAAAGTTGGAGTAGTTGATACATATTGTTTTTTCAAAGGGTCAGCAATAGTATATTTTAGAAGTTACGAATGATAAATACAATTATAATATATTAATTTTATAATACCAAAAATTTTCTATAAAATCTTAATTATAAATTAATTTACTTTCCATTCTAATTTGGATCAATTCGCCATTAATAAATTAATTAAAACTATATTTCAAGCATCACAATAAAATTTTCAATTTGATTGATTTGTTGCCAATATTATTTTTAACTTTTATGTATAGAATAGAGATAAATAATCTCCTATTGGAAATATAAATTATATGATTTTTATTTATAATTTATATGTTATATTGTATATCAGTTGGAACAGTGAGACTTTAGTAAATTTATAATAATATATGCTATATATGAATAATTATATATATTGTTGGAAATTATTAAAATTTATTTCAAATATAGGTCCAATTGTATTTTGGAATAAATTTTGAAAGATCATTTGAAATAAAATAAAAAAATTATATAATAACTTGTAATGTGAAGCTATTTTAAAAAATCATTGTTTTATTAATGACATAAATAAGATATTGTACCTAAATCATTATTTTTCAAGCTCTATTGACTTAATATCAATAAAATACAAATATAATTATATGGTGAAATTTGAAAAATAATTTTTTGAGAGTATTTTGGTTTTTAATGCCTCTACTATTGATTATATAATTATGACTTTGAGAAATATCTTTAATTAAAATCCAGAGGAATTTTTGATATTATTAAATAGACTTATTATTCTAGTAAAATCCTTTACAATTCAAAAGCTACGTCCTTAAATCAAATTCTAGTTAGAGTTGTTGTATATAAGATCAATCAGCTAATATAATAACAAATTATTAATATATACATTATATATAGTCATCAATTATGTACTATATGCTTTAATAACTACCAATTTTTTCATAATATTATCTTTTATTATATAAACTAAATTGACAACTATGTTTAGGAAGATAATTTAAGATATAATTATTGTTAATTAATTTTTTACGTAATACGATCTGAGATATATTCAAAGATGTGTAGAATATTTAGTAATGATATATTGAGTAGTTATATAATTGATATTTAGATCTCTAAAGGAAGAATGCTTAATAGAAAACATTGTTAATTTTAAAAAATTAGTTCAAATCTAAAAATTCCTTAAGTTCACAATATTCTTGGGTTATTTTGCATTATTTAATTTATGTAGTGTTAAAATCTTTATTCAACCATTTTAGCAACTTCAATTACAAAATTAAAGAAAATTATTAGTCTGTTCCAATTTATAAACTACAAGGAGTTTTAATAATTCATCATTTATACTATTTTTTTTGAAATGAAAAGTGCTAATGATAGAAAATATAATATAAAATAATTTATATTTATTTCGGCTACAATCTTTAATATACACAAAAACTTAATATTATAAAGTTAATTAAAAAAATTAATTCCCTATTTAGACTATATCAACTTCAAAACTTAATGATTTTATTTCTTTAATTATAAAAAACTAAAAAATATGTTGGTAGTAATTTATAATCATATTTCTTGGATTTTAATGATTTGATTGGTATATAAATTTTCACAATACATCCTATTCAAATGATGATTTATCATCCCAACTATATTGTGCAAAAATTCCATTGTTGAATTTTCTAATCAAATTTCAGATTTTTTTGAATTAACATACTGTTCAAAAAGTGTTAAGAGTTAATTTCATTAATTGGATATATATTTCAATAATATTTGGGTATAAGTTCAGGAATTTGATTAAGAATAAATAAATATTGCTTATCATGGAATATTTTTAAATTTCATCCGAAAAAAATAAGCGACTTGTTAACTACAATAGACTTTAGTTATTCAATACCTATATTTCATACATTGTTAAATAAATCATGAATAATAATACTTAAAGCGTATTCAGAATTGAATTGATAATAATTGAAATATAATATAAATCCTAATATATATTCTCTAACTTCAAAATATCAATAATATTTACCGTCCTTAAAATTAACTAATTTACCAATTCTAAATATCATTAATTTTATCTACATATTAAATATCAACAATAAATTTATTTAACTAATCCCAATACATCCCAATCCCATAATTTATTGGTACAATAGATATTTTCAGTACTTGATTGATATCCATTCCTAAAATTTCCGATCAAGCCTTTAATGGTAATAATTTCTTCATATTTACTAGTAAATTTATCAGTGTTAGAAGATGATTGCGAAAAATTTGAGAGATTGACAGCGAGCTATGTCATTATGATCTCATTTTAAACTTAGGATTTCTTGAAGCTTTTAGAATATTCATCACAAAGTTTGTCATTATATTGATTAATGGTTACTCTTTAAGTTTTGATTTATAGAGGGAGGATTATGTATTAATTATATTAAATTTCAATTTAAAGTTAATTAAATTAACACGGGTCTTGTTGATAGTCTCCTCGAGTCCCAATTTATATAAGGTAAAAACATATTTTTAGATAGTTGAATCGTATGATTAAACAATACCTTCCAAATAAATTAGCTTATATTTATTTCTCAAAAATCGTTTTTCCCAGGATGAACCCTTTGCATAATGCATAATACAAAAATCTCAACAATTGGAAGTGTTGATAATAATATTTCAAATTTCTTATAAAATGAAAATAAACTAAATAAATTGAATTTATTGAGAGGAATAACAGAATATAACTCTTGTAACAACCACTTTAATCATATTGTCCCGTTGAATATACCTAAATCAGCATAAATATATGATCATGAGAATTTTTGAACGAAATCTAAGTCATTAATAATAAAATTTTCTCACAGTCAAAATTAATTTTACTAATAAGTTGATTATATTGTACCTTTTAAAATAAAACATTGATGTATTGGGTGATTTAAAGACGATCTTCTTTACGAAGTAATGACCAAATGCACTCTAATGACCATCACAATGAACGTAAAAATTGTGTCATTATTCATTTAATCAAACATGAAACCACTATTATCAATCGTTACTATAAGAGTATAATCTCCCATTTTCACCCTATTACTTCTTATAGACTTCTTACAAATTGTGCAATTTTTAAAATAATCACGCAGAGTGATCATTGGATCAAATTCTAAATCGCCATCTTTAATGTTTACTAAATAGAGCTAAGCTTCATTTCCATTGGACCCATAACTTGTTAATTTGATTTATTTCTAACAAGTTATATAGGCACCAAGGTAATTTTTGATAGATATTTACTTCTCGATTTTAAAATATTCCCTATTCTTTTTTAATCTTAAACTAAAAATATATTTTTAAAATAGTACTTTTATAATAACTTGTAATATAATTTGATTATTTTCTTTATTTGACCACTCTCTATATAATTTTTTCAATCGATCAATAAGAACAAATTAATTATCAATTCTTTTGAATTTTCAAGTCCTTAAAACTTTAAAATTACTATCACTTTTAATAACGACTAATTAATATTATTAAAAATGAACACTTTAAAAGATATCAACCTCCTAATTATAGACAATTACGATTCCTACACTTTTAACTTAATCAACACCCTTCAGAGCAGTATCCTCAATTCAAAACTAAAATCCTTTATCAAGTTAAAAGTTGCAGTTATCAGAAACAACAGCTTTTCATGGTAAATCAATATTGTAATTATATATAAATGGTATTAACTTGGATTTTAGGAAATTACTAACTCAAAAATATTTGAATCACTTTCACGGTATAATATTATCACCGGGACCGGGAACACCTGAAAATCCCAATGTAAGCCCAAGTATCATAGATTTTTAATAGATATATTAATAATTATTAGGACTTTGGTCTCTGTGGTGATATCATTCAAAATCGCGTTAATTTACCAATATTCGGAGTATGTTTGGGACATCAGGGACTTGCTCACTACTTTGGAGCTTCTGTAATTTTGATCTATGATTATATTCATACAATTATTAATATTTTAAATAGGTGATTAAATGTCACGAACCCTACCACGGAGTCGTTCACAGAATGCAACAATTGCCACTTCCTAATCATATAAATCCTAATTGGAATTTATTTAAAGACATTGACGATTTTTTTATGGTGACGAGATATCATTCGTTATGTGTAGATCCAGGTAATTTATATATAATGAAAATATAATAATATATATTTATAAAGTTTAGAGTTACCCGATTGTCTCATTCCGAATTGTATTGCTAACGATCCTAGGGATCCTTTCCCAACCTTAATGGGTCTACAGCACTCGGAATTACCTTATTTTGGGGTACAATTCCATCCAGAGGTAAACTTTGTAGTATAATTCAAAATGCACATTATTTAAAAAAATTTTAGTCTATTTGTACCAAAACGGGGGAACAAATAATGTATAACTTTATCAATATATGTAATGAATACTCTAGCCACTTGGTAATTCAACATTTTATACATTATTTTATCAATACAACTGATATTTAATCAATAGGATATATCACCAATTTTCAACGATTTCATAATAGACAATTCTATCTTAATAAGTTGTTTGCCATCCTCTCCAAAATGTACTATCTCTTTGACAAATTCACCAACCATCAGTTATCAACCCTACGCCATTCCAATCTCCACAAATCATCTGTCATCTAATCAATTAAGCCAACTGTTTGAATTATTGTATGGATCCAGTCCCAATCCCTTTTGGTTAGACTCTTCCAAAGAAGCCAATCAAAATCATCCGGGTTATCACAATGGTAAACGTACCAGTTATATGGGTAATTTTAATACTGAAGGCTCTGCCATAATCGAATACAAAGTCAACTCCAAATCTCTAAAAATTCGAAAACTCCCAACAGAATCTCACCCGGGTAAATTATTATACGAAACTGATTTAGATCCCACGTCGTCGATATCGTCTCACTTCGATTTTATCGAAGATTTTACCAATCACATTGCTAAAATCGACAAATTCTCCATCTTTGCTTTGGATGACGACCAATACTCGGAAGATTTGGAGAGTTTCAAGTACGATTACGGATATTGCGGCGGTTTGATAGGGTATCTGGGCTACGAAATGAAGGAAGAGAGCTTACCAAATTATGTGAGCACCTCCAAAAACACTCTTAAATATCCGGATAGTTGCTTTGGATTTCCCGACAGGTTCATCACCATAGATCATAATCGCGATAGAATTTGGTTGGTGGGCATGATTAACGAATCCAAATCCACTCCGGATTTCTCGTCACCTTCCGCTGCTAGTTCGACATTGGGACATGGATTGGGATGCTCGTTGAAAGAATTCGTTCAGTGGGCGAAGCAGACATTTAACGAATTGACACAATTTAACGGATTGTTGAAGAGTCAGGGTGATATGATACCTCAATCTCCTCCAAAGCCCTTGCCGTTTAATAATCATCTTCGCCATCACAATTATTTTAAATTGGATTTGGAGGAGAAGGATTATTCACTTCGTATTAAAGAGGCTCAGGAACTTATTCGCGAAGGTGAAACTTATGAAGTATGCCTCACAACTCAACTGCGTCTCAATCCAACACTGTCGACATGCCCATGGGCACCTTTAGAATTGTATTACACATTACGCAATTCCAATCCAGCGCCGTTCTCAGCTTTCATCAAACTACCCAACGTCTCCGTATGCTCCAGTAGTCCCGAGCAATTTTTAAGGATTGACGCCCAAGGTGAACTCATTATGAAACCTATCAAAGGCACAGTACCACGCTGTAGACCTTCCAACATTCGTAGCAACTATCCGAATTTAGACGAATACCAACTACAGATACTAGCTGACAGAGAAGATGTTAAACTCCACGACGAACTCCAAAACAGTATTAAGAATCGCGCTGAAAATTTAATGATTGTGGATTTAATCCGTAATGATTTGACGACGATTGCTGTACCACATTCTGTTAAGGTGCCGCAGTTGATGAAAGTAGAAACTTATGAAACTGTCCACCAGATGGTTACTACCGTCAAAGCCCAATTATTAAACGGGCAAACTGGCGTCAACGCAATCCGAAGATGTTTCCCTCCAGGCTCCATGACGGGTGCTCCTAAGCTCAGGACTTGCGAAATATTAGATCAATTGGAAGATGGTCGACCACGCGGTATCTATTCAGGCGCTTTAGGATATATTTCCCTAAGTGGTGCTTTAGACTTTTCAGTGGTGATTAGAACCGTTGTGATAGATAATGAAACCAAAGGTAAATATAATGTCCATTAATAATAATAATAGCCATTATATAATAATTTTTGTTTAGAAACTACAGTTGGAGCAGGTGGTGCCATCATCATTATGTCGGAATGTGACGACGAATTTCAAGAGATGCTAACCAAAGCTTATTCCACAGTCACCAGGTAATTTTCATAATTATCCCTCAATATTCATTAAACTGATTTAATTCTTTAGTATCAATCAAATTATAGAAAAATTTATCGATTAAATCACTGCTAATTCTGTTTTTCAGTTGTATTTTATATTATTTAATAAAATAGTCAAAATTTTATAGAGATATATAAATTGATTAAAATTATTTGTATTTATAATTTTTTTGATAGAATTTTAAAGAAAATAACTAATTTTAATAATTTATTTTTTAATTATGAATAATTTAGGTTAATTATTATTATTCTTATTAACTCAAATTTCTTCATATCTCAAACAATTTGTTATTAAAACCCAATTGTTAAAGATCATTATATATATTTAAATTATTAATATATAAAAATTACTGTACTATTATATCTACACTATAAGATATTCTCATAATAAATTCAATATCATATTTGTAAAATTTTTAAAACAAAGCGAATTGTTTTAGGTTTAAATAAATTGTTGAGTATTTTTTAACTAGGTTACATCGAATAACGGTTAACGTTTAATTGATAAAAAGATTTAAATATGCTGGATTCATCTGTTAAGATAATAAATCAAGTTTGATATTTATTTGTAAATTAAACTTTTTTAACTAATGAAAAGAGATATATTCAATTAATACTTGATATCGAAACTAAATTCAAAAATGCAATTATCCCATAAAAAATTAATATGGAAATAAAAAATAAATTAACCCACCAACTCACGCCAATTCAAATTAAATAGAGATCAACAACAAATACAATCAAAATAAAAACTCCAATAATGTCAGATTTAAGCAGTATCACACCATACCGCCGACGATCCATCAACACGAAAGTAGAAGAAGCCACATCAATCCAGCATCTCACGCTCGACATTCTCAAGCAACCCATCCAAGAACTATTCAATGGAACAGAAAAACTCAAGAAAAATATGATCAAATTAAATAAAATTAACTACAAATTAATTCAATTAAATTCCAATTTTAATCAGTTTTTAAATGGTTTGGCTATGAATGAACAGCTGGTTAACTTTCCTGAGGTAATTTTATATAATGAAATTATTGGAATTCAGTTAATGATCTGATTTTAGGCTCCTGTAAAATCTTCATTTAGTAAGCTTAGCTCCAATCACAGATTGATATACATTATTAGCCACTAAACTTTTCACAATAGATAATATTGACATTAATGAATTGTTTCATTCCAGAATTGTAACATCTAGAGACGACTTCAATGTGGGTTACCAATTAGAACGATTGGAGATTCAAGACCCTGTTCAAGAGCCCGAACCTCAGCCCGAACTCGAACCAGAAACTCAAACTCAACAAACTACTAAACGACCTATCAAGGGACCGTTAGTTAATAGCAAAAAGATTAGAAGACCAAAGGTAATACCAAGCATTTGTATTCAATTACATATTTTTAATATTTGACTTTATTCAGAAACCTGATTTATTCGCCATTACAATTATTGAAACTCTACCTGTAAAATTTCGAGAAGATGTAAATACTGATGCTAATGAATGATTTAATTTGAACTAATATTCTGGATAGCCTCACAAATCCAACCTCGATATAATATTACAAAATTTGAGGAAACACCACCAAGAGGGAATGTAATAACTCCAATTCACCGTCACATTTATATCGTATTTATTCGATTCCTAGGTACGAGCAAAATATTAGCGACCTTTTAAATGTAAAAAAACACCAGTGTAAAGAGTATTTAAACGCATTAGTCAGGACTAAACACATATTGAAAGAATCTAAAAAGGTAATTTTTAATTTTTTTTATATTTATATATTTATTGTGATAATTAGGGATTGTTATATCGTTTGAATCCTGAGAAACATCCTTTTAAAAAATAATTAATAGGATTATGTTTAGAAAGATTATATTTTTAAGTTATTATTGTTTATTATATTAAAATTAATAATATGTAAATTGAATGGTATTAATATGTTGAGCTATATTCAATTGATGAATATCATAGTATTTATAGCAATAACTCGTATTCATTTATATTTAGAACATTCTCAAATTCCATTTTCATTTTATTAAATATATTTAATAATTTGAATCTAGTTCTGCAAAAATAAGATATTCTTAATGTGTTTTTCAAAATATAATCTTTTCATCTTAACCAAATTTTATATCAAAATATCGAATATAAATCATATGAACTGATTGGATTAAATCGATATCTTTCAACCTTTGAATATAATGATTGTATCATGGTAAAATCTTTAATTAAAATTCCAAGTCGAATAATCCCAACTTTTGGGTAAATATATTGATTTTAGATTCTTGATCCTCTTGATATTTTTTATATAAAATTATGTTTCCAACAAAATGAAATGCTTATAAAATTGTCTATAAAACCAATGTTAATTAGTTATTGAAAGATTCTGAATTTCTGATTACGATCATTTAACAATTATAAGCGATATTGACAATAAAGTACTAATGTTGTTAACACTTTCAACGCTTTATCATTTATGAAATTTAAATTAATCCCAACTTGGTTATATAGTACGATTGAATCTTGTTAATATAATGATATAACATGGAACGATGTGGTTGATAAACTTTATTGTTACTTTAGTATCATTAAATTACTATATATCTCATCTTTTTATCTAAAATTCATTCGTCACAGTGAATCATTTAATTCATTAAATATATTTTTAAAAGACAAGTGTTTTATATCAAGATATCAATTTATGTAAGAATAAAGAAATGACATATATTTCTTTGTCTTAAAGCTCTAAAATATACAAAGTTTAGGAATTCTAATAATTCAAGTATAATGAATATGAGATAAAACCTAGCTTTTGACGTCATCATACTATAAGATATATTGATCTTGAATGTTTGAACTATAGAGCTCTTGTTTATTCTCCTCAATTTCTAATTCAGTAAATTCCAATATTGATTTTAATCATATGATGTTCCAGTTAAATTAAATAAAAAAATTATTTTTAACAAATTTCCGCTTGACTTATGTAAAAGATTATTGCATCATAATAATTTATTGTGTTAGGAAAACAATCAGATTGTGTGATTTGATAGTATAAATACCCCCAATCGTTATTTCATCTTGTCGCGTAAATTTTGAAATTGAAATGAAAAAAATGCAAATTTACGCAAAACAAGTAACAGAACCCAAAAATAATAACGAAACTGGAATTTTTAGAAGTGTTGATTATTTGGATCATTTAATTGAAATACCTTCTTCAGCACCTCAAACTATACCGGAGTTATTCGAACAAGGTAAATCAACAACTATACAATATAAGTTGTAAATTAATATAGTTTTTTTAGTCGTCAAAGAGTTTCCAAATAATTATTATTTGGGTAGAAGGCAATACAATCCAACTACTAAATCCTATGGACAATATGAATATTTAACATATTCCCAAACTCATCAGCAAGTTTTAAAAGTTGCTTCAGGTCTCTACCACCTAGTAGCATCCGATAACCTATTTGTAGAAGATTTTACCATAATTTCTATTTTTGCAATCAACAGACCAGAGTGGATGATTACTGACTTGGCTTCTAACTACCACAGTTTTGTGACTGTTGGCTTATTTGATACTTTTGGACCTGAGCCATGTGTCTATATCTTAAATCATACAAGATCGCCTATCCTCGTTACTTCAAAGGATAAGCTTCCTTTTATTTTATCCTTAGCCGACAAACTAGACCATCTCAAAATTATTATTAGTATGGACACTTTGCGTGATTCGAGCCAAGCTGGAACCGTTACTTCAGTGATTACAAATTGGAATAAATCTGTTGGAAAATTCAAGTTATTGGATTTTGATCAGCTCTTAGAACTAGGGACATTGCACAGCTATCCTCATCACCTTCCCAAGATAGATGACATACTGACGATTTGTTACACTTCTGGCACCACAGGAACGCCAAAAGGAGTGATGTTACCTCATAGGGGATCTATTGCAGTAAATCGCCTTATGATTGAGCATTTAAAGCCTTTAGCTTCTGATGGAGTAGCTCATCTATCCTACATGCCATTAGCCCATTGCTATGAGCGCCTTAACCAGTATGGCACGATGACAGAAGGTGGTCGCATTGGTTTCTACTGCGGTGACGTCACCAAACTTCTAGAGGATATCCAAGCATTTAAACCCACTACATTTACATCAGTTCCCAGATTACTCAATAGAATTTACGATGGTATCGCTTCCAAAACTATTTATGCTAAAGGCCTCGTTGGTGCAATATTCAAAATGGGATACAAAGCCAAACACGACATCTACATCAAGTCAGGTGCAAGATACCATCCCGTATGGAATCCTATTATATTCAACAAATTAAAGAATATTTTGGGCGGCCAAATTCGTTACATTTCGAGTGGGAGTGCACCACTATCCAAAGAAGCTCTAAAATTCTTGAGAATAGCCTTCTCCGTTCCAGTTTTTGAGGGTTATGGATCTTCGGAAACTTGTTCATTGATTAGTATCGCTCCCCTCTTCGATAATTCTTATGATAATGTCGGCGCGCCTCTGGGATTCAACGAAGTGAAGTTAGTGAGTGTACCGGAGATGAATTACTTTGTGAATGATAAGCCATATCCGAGAGGTGAGCTCTTGATTCGCGGTCACAATGTCTTCAAAGGATACTATCGCGACGAAGAAAAGACTTTAGAAGCTATCGACTCAGACGGCTTCTACAAATCTGGAGATATTTGCTCCATCAACGACCAAGGACTAATCTCAATTATCGATCGTAAATCAAGTATCTTCAAACTCAGTCAGGGAGAGTTTGTCACACCCGAACGTGTTGAAAACCTTATGTTAAAGCATCCAGCCATCCAGATGGCTTGGTTAACTGGAATTTCGACTCAGAGTTCAACAGTCGGTATCGTTGTTCCAGATTTTGAAATGTTTAAGTATTGGTATAAAAAGAAATTCCCAAATACTGAATTCAAGTGCATTACTTCAGCTTGCTCTGAAGATTTGGTTAAAAAAGCCTTGTTGGAAGACATTCAAAAAATGTGTGCAGAAGCCAAAATTGCCAAGTAATTTCTTTCTATACCTTTTCTATCATATTGATTAATATTTGTTTTTAGATTCGAAATTCCATCCAATTTATATTTAGAACCTGAGCCATTCTCCATTGAAAAAGGATTATTAACACCAACGTAAGTCTATATAAACATTCAATCTATAATTATATTAATCAATACTTATTAGATCGAAAGTTTGCCGTCCTAAATTAAATGATTATTATAAGCGAACTATCCAAAATCTTTATAACTCTAGTACTTCTGATTATCTATCTAAACTTTAAAATTTTTAATATAAAATAATTATTATTAATTTTGAACTTCGCAACAATTATTAACATTATTCACTGGATTCAATACTAATTTTTTAGTGACATATATATTTTAAATAATTTTTTATTAATTTTCAACTAAAATATTTTCAGGTCAAAATTTTTATTAACTATAAAATCAAAGAAAAACAAAATTCTCCTTATTCAATTTGATATATTTAATAAATTTTTAATTTTAATACTAATACTTCTAAATATCATAACATTTCAATATTTTCAAGGATACCAAAATTGAATCAAAGCAGTTATTTTAAGAATCAATGGTTTACACAAGTAGATATTTATAGTTTTGTGCATCATTTAATTGAATTTTTAGATTTGAATTTTCAATTTTGGATTATATATCAGTTAAGAAAAAGAAGAATGGCAAATTTTTTCAGTTATGATTTTTCAAAGATATCGTTAGTTTAAAAGTTAAATTATATATAAACCATTTAAGTGAATTAATATTATCATGCTATATATATCTTCATTTATAATTATTTTTGAATAGAATATTGTGATTTAAAAATTTAAAGTAGAATTTATGTTTAAACTAGGTAATAATTATTAAAGGTTTTTTATTTCAGTATTATTCAAACTTAATCTTAAACCCTCTATAATTATTTAAGATTTTGAATAATTTGTAAAGACAATATTTTATTTAAAACTATCATTTATCATTATATTTGCCATTTTAAATCTAGAAAATATATTATTTAAAATTTATTAATATTTAAATAGTGAATTTTTACTATTAGTCGTTTATTTATTAGTAAAAATAAATATTAAAAATACTATTATTTTTATAATTTCAAGGTTATCAAAGCATTTGAGCATTAATTATATCGATATATTATATTTTTCGATTTTTAATTTTAAATTAATTGATATAAATTCAAAATAAATATCTTATTATATAACAAATGCTTATATTAAAACTAAAGTGATTAGAGTTAATTAACTTTTATTAAGATATAAATAAAAAAAGTTTTGATATTATAGTTTTATAATTGATAAATTTGAGATTTTTAATATATGTTTATATTTAAAAATAAAATTATATATGAATTATAAACAATCCCTTTTAAAAATTCTTAAAAATAAATATTTTGTCTATAAATATTAATTACTATAATCAATTAAAATAGTATTAGATTTTTTATTTAGTTTTTAAAGGTGAATTTATTAATGAGATTTATATTGCTTTATTTTAATATAATATTTTTATTTTCTCTTTTATTAAATATTAATATATAAATTTTCATAATTTTAATAAAAATTTTAAAATAAATATAAAAAGTTTTGATATAATATATATTTAATATATTTAATTAAGTATAACTCATGTAAGTGTGGTGATAAATACCAATATAATATAGAGGAAAATTTAATGTAAAAGTAGTATAACATAGAATGTGATGTTATAATATAGTTATAGTATACAAATATAAACAAAGTTTAATTAAGCTTCAAATTAGGATAAGTCACTAATATATTAAGATTTATTTTAGCTAATGCTAATATACTATAGTATTAATAGGATATAGTTTCAATTTTAGAAATAATGAAAAAGATAAGAAATAATAAAAATTAAGAAGAAAAGAAAAAAACCTAGTTTATTAAATAATTCAATATTATTTATATACTAACCTGTAAAAGTAAGTTATAAAATCAAAAATATATATATTTTAATTAATAACTAAAACAATTGTATATATTAGATTACTTGAAACTATAATATATAATTAAGGTATATTATTTAATAATAAATAAATTTACAGGTTTTTGAGATAAGGGGATATATTTAATAATATATAACCATATCTTTTTTCTCTCTTTGCTATTATTTTATATAATATTTTATAGATATATTAAATTTTTTTTATTAGTATCATTATACTTAAATCCCTCTTTAAAAAAATCTACTTGTATATTAATTAACTTGATAAAGAAGGTAAATCAACTTGTAATATTGTTAGAATTACTAGTGTTAGCTAGTCTATTATAGTTAAAGTTGTTAAGAATAGCAATAAAGAAAAATTTAAACTTAAACTTAAGTGTGCTAAAATTATAGATGAATATAATAAGAAGTATATTTATAGGTTAATTAATATAAGCAAGTGTGGTACTACTGTAGAAATATAGCAAGAATTATAAAACTATATAAAAATATTAGTTAGCATTAATATTATCATATGTGTTTTATATTAGCATAGATACTACTTACACTTTAAGAAAAAACACCCCTAACTAAAAAAATCCCACTATAAAATTAGGTGGGAGTTTAAATATCACTACTAATGTTAAACTGAAATTAATTAGAGTAAGGTTATTTAATCTAATGAAACAAAAATATACTTTAGTAGATTTAATAAAAAAGTTAGATATTTTAAAAAAAATATAAAACTACTTTATAACTATTATGTTAATTTTACTTAAAAGTATAATAGTAGGTTAATTATTATTTGGGGATATATGTTGTTTTTAGGTGTAGGGTATCTTTATAAAGTTAATAGGGGAATTAATACTAAAATGTATTAAAGTATTCTAAACAATAAATTGAAAAAAACCATTGAATAATATAGGTTAAATAAATCTAATGTTATTTTCTAATAAAATAATACCTCTTGTTATACTATAACTTTTATTACCAAATAATTTAAAAATAATAAAATAATAGTTATAAAGTAACCTCTTTAATTTTTTAACTTTAATCTAATTAAACACCTTTAGGATTAGTTAAAAAAAGTTATTAAAGCTTTCCCCCCAATAAAAAATTTAAATCAACTTTAAGAATATATTTAAGAAATATAAAACAAGATTAACCCTTT
This sequence comes from Conidiobolus incongruus B7586, assembly GCA_000697335.1. Lineage (NCBI taxonomy): Eukaryota > Fungi > Entomophthoromycota > Entomophthoromycetes > Entomophthorales > Conidiobolaceae > Conidiobolus > Conidiobolus incongruus. The sequence goes on along the minus strand of JNEM01011031.1, from coordinate 7,793 downwards.
TTAGTGTAAGAAGTTAGTTGATTCTATACCCTACAAACTTAAAGAAGTTAGAAAAGTTAAAGGTAGATACACTAAATTTTAATTTTTTTTTATCACCAAAAACCTACAAATTTATAACTCACCTTAGGTAAAATTTAAAGGATTATATTTTAACCACTTAATAGCTAAATATCATCATTTAATGATATATATAACTAATAAATATAATAGATTTTAATTATTTAATTTAAGTCTATTTTATCAAATATTAATTAAGTTATTAGTAAAAATATAAGTGTTTTTGATTTTATAATTTACTTTTGTAAATTAGTGTAGAATTAATTTAGTTATAAAAATATAGATTAATTATATAATTTATAGTTAATTAAATTATATAAAAGTATATATAAGAATTTAAAGAATTAGTTTTTTAATACTCCCTTAATAAGTTTCTTAAAAGAAACACATTCCTTAGATTTTTGTAAATAAGTATAATAAGTTAAGATATTTTTAATATTTTTTAAAGGTTCTTATATAACTTCTTTAATAAAATAACTTATTTATTTTATATAAAAATAAAGCTTATTCTTAATAAATTTAAATTTAATTATATAATCAATATAGTATTCTTTTTCTTTATTTTAATTAATAATTAAATCTAGTTTTAAAGTTTTTAATTAATTAAGAAAAGTATTAAAATTTTCAAAATAAGGTTTGATTTTAGATATATGAAAGCTAAAGTTAATTTTTAAAATTAGAGGTAATTTTAAAATAATATTTTTAAAATTTAAATCAATAAATTGAATTTTATAAGGATTATAATATAATAGCAAGTATTTTGAATTAAGCTAGATTTGAGTAAGATAAGTTTAAAGGTAGATTGTTTTAAGTATATAAACATACTAGTTTTATATTTAAGAGGATTTTTAAATAATTTTAAATATTATTATTTTATAATTTTTTAATTCTCTTCTAAGTTAAATTTAATAAAAAAATTAATATATTTGATATTAGATTAAAATTCAATAATATCTAAAGATAAGTTGATTTAAAGTTTTGGGGCAATTATTAAGTTAAGATATTTATTATAATTGATAAAATAAAGGTTGAAAACTATTAATTTATTGAAAAAAGTGTTGAATAAATATTAAAATTGGTAGATATAGGTATTTTAATTTAATTGATTAGTGTTAATATATACTTTAATTATTAACTTTAAAATTTTAATAATTCTTTTCACAAGTTTATTAGTTTAATGATGATTAATAGTAGATATAGTTAAGTTAATCTTAAAGGAAAAAAATAGTGACATTTAAAATTAAGAGTTGAATTATATATCTTTATTAAATATAATAGTTTATGGAATTTTATAATAAATAAAAATATTAGAGAATAATAGTTATATAATATCTTTAACTATAAAAGTTTAGAAACAAGGAATAAAATAAATATATTTAGAAAATAAAAAAATTATAATTAATAAATTACTATAACTAGTTGTTAATTTAAGAATTTTTATAAAATGAAATTAAATTTATTATTAAATTTTATTAAAGACTTATAAGGGAATAAATTTATTATATTTTAATTAGGTATTTATTTAATTCTTTAATATATATCACAAGTATTAATATATTTCTAAATTAATTTAATTAAAGAAAGCTAGTAATATTTTATTTTAATTCTCTTAATAATCTTTAACTATTTTTAATATCCTTTAATAAGTATATTATAATATTTATTAAATATTACTTGTTAAATCTTAAGAATATTAAAGATATATAAACAATTATTATAATATAATAAGTTATTAATGATTTTAAATCTTTTAACATATTTTAATTAGTTTTTTAATAGTTTAGAGAGTTTTTCTTTAATTAAAATAAAGAAATTATTATTTAGTAATATTTTTTAAAATAGTTTAATAAATTCTTTATTTTCCTTTTTTAATAATTATTAAGTTAATATCTATTGGGTTTTTGTAATTAAAATAGAAAGATAAATATATAAGATTTTTTAACAAAGTATCTATAATATAATTTTATTAAAAGATATTAGATAAAGAAAGAGTAAGCTTAAATAGTTTTAATCTATTCAATTTACTTTCTTAATAAATACTTTTCAGTGTTTAAGTAGATAAGTGATTTATAATCTGTAAATATTAAGAAAAGGTTATAAAATAAGAAATATGAGTGATTTTTGATTATTTTTACTAAAATAAAGAGTTCTTGTTTATAAACTAGGTATTTTAATTTAACTAGCTTTATTTTTCTTAACTAAAATATTATAAGCTTTAAAATAATGTTTATAAAGTTAAACTCAACTTATTCTCTTTTATTTATTATTTTATCCCATAATTATAAGGTAAAATATAAATTAAATATAAATTAGGTTAACTATCTACTAATTAAAAAAAAATTAAAATTAGTAAAAATAATAATAGGTAGTTTAAGGTTAAAAAAAGATAAAGTAAAAATATTAATAAAATAGAAAATTAAAGCATTCATGTAAAAAAATATATAATAGGGTTTATTCAAAAAAGAGTTTTTTCTTAAGAAATTAGTTAAAGGAGTTATAAGTTCAACAAAAGAATTAATTTAATCTTTAAAGTAACTTAACAATTAAAGTATAAATATAAGTTGATTTTTATTTGTAGATATAATAAAGCTTTTATATTATTAAGTTTAGTTAAATAAATGTTAATTTTTTAAAAAAAATAATATAATTATAAAAAAAGATAGAAGAGGCACCAAAAATATATTTTGATAGTTTTAAAAGTAATTTATATTTTTGAATAATTTGTAAAATTTAATTAATATATTAAATATATTTTTCTTTAGTTTATGAATAGATTAATATATTATTAAGATAAGTAATTATAAAGTTATTAAAAATAAGGTTAAAAAGGGAATTGATAAATTAAATAAAAGTTATAAAAGGATTATATAATCTAAAGTTTATAATAATAAATTTATAATAGTTTAATAAAATATTGAAAATAGTTAAAAAAATAGAATTTTGTTTAACTTTAATTTTATAATAACTATTTCTAATATTTAATTTAGTGAATATAATAGATTAAGTAGTTTATTTTTAATATTATATAGGTTTAATAATAAAACTTTATCTTTAATAATTTTAAAGTTTAAAACATAGTTATTAATATATAATATTTAACTATCATCAGCTTTTTATATAAAGAGAATGAGAAATTTTTATAATAAAGAAAAAGGTTTAATATACTTATTTTCAAGTAATTTTTAGATTTCTTCTTTCAAAATTTGATATTATTTAAGAGATAAATGATAAGTAAGCTTTTAATATAGTTGTATACCTAAAAGAAGTTTAATTTTATATTTAATATTATATTTAAAAGGTAATTTACTTATAAATTCAAAAACATTAGCAAATTAATCTATTATCTTATATAAAAAGTGATTATTAGTTATAACTTGATTGAAATTAATAGATGAAATATTAATAGATGAATAATAAATAAATATATATCTTTATAGATTATTAAGGTTTTTAATTAGTTTTTTATATTAGTTTCTATTTATAATAATAAAATTATTTAATACAATTATAAAGTTGGTATTAGGTAAAATATCTAATAGTTTTATAATAAAGTAATATAAATTTTTTGAGATTAATTCTATTAATTTTTTTTTAAAATATAAAAAAAATAAATTTATAACTTTTTAGAATAATACTTATAGATAAAAAACTATAATATTCAAACTAATTTTAACCTAATATAAAATTATAACTAATGTTACTAACTAGGAATTTAATATATTAGGAATAGTTAAGAAGTAATAGTAAATATTTAAATATAGTATTAAATATTTATTCTATTAAAATATTAATATATTTAATTATTAAACTACTTTTTTAAGTAGGTAAAGATAGTTTTATAATAATAAAAGAAGAGATAATATAACTAAAAGAATTAAAGTTAATTAAAACATTAACAATTATATTTATAAAGTATCTAGTTAAAATAAATAATAAAATAATAGTTAAAGGTAAAGATTTATAAGATAAATTAATTACTAGATTATTTCTAGTTTCTAATAATTTTATTAGTTGGATCTCTTTAATATATATAATTTAATTTGTAGAATTATTAATCTATTAAAAATTTTGTAAATTAGATTAAAATCTACTAATTCTAAAGAAAATGATTTTAAGATGATATTAATATTGTTTAAGTTTGGTTTGTGATTAGTAAATTAAGATTTTTGAGAATTAAACAAATATTGCTTCTTAAGAAAACATTTATTAACTTTATAGTTAACTTATATATTTCAACAATAATAATAACCTTTATTTATTTTTAAATAACCTTTAACTTCTTCACTAAAGATTTTCTTATAGAGTTTTAAAGCAAAAATATTTATTATTTGAGATTTAAGTAAGTTAAAATAAGTTTTAAAAAATTAATTCTTAAAATAAAAAAATTTAATTATTAAATAAAAAATATCATCAATTATAATTACTATATTATAAATATTAAAAAAAACATATTATTAAAATGTTTTTTATTAACTAACTAGAGTTTTATTTGAAAATTAAGGTATTATAATAGCTTGTAGATTTATTCTTTTTCAGTGATATTTAATATGTTTAAATATATCTTATTAAATATCTTAATTAATTATCTTATAAAAGTTTTTTGTTTAAGTTAAGAAAGTTTTTCTTTTATTAATTAAACTTAATTTTTTAAGTAATATTTTTTTTAAAAGGTTTTTTTAATTATTAATAGGTTTATATTTTTATAGTAAGTTATCCTCTTAGAAACTTTTTAAGATTAAACTTATAATAAATTAACTATTAAATATAAGTAATTTTTTCTAAAAAAAATAGCTAATTAAAAGATATTATTTAAATCTTCATCAAAACTTAAATTAAGATAATTCTTTATATTTTTAAAATAGTTTTTAAGTTTGCAAAAGTTTTTAAAATTATTATAAATAGTAAGTTTATCTTTAAAGATACTAAAATAGTAGTTTAATATATTAATTATAATAAAATAATTAGTTTATTAGATTTAAGCTTTTTGAGTTATATTTTTCTTAACCAAAGGTTATTTAATATAAATTCTTTAGAGGGTAGTAAACTCTTAAAAATTAAAAACTTTAGTTTACTTAATAATTAAACTATTATCATTATTAAAATAATACACTAACTTGTAAAAATAAGTTATAAAATTAAAAACACTTATATTTTTACTAATAACTTAATTAATATTTAATAAAATAAACTTAAATTAAATAATTAAAATCTATTATATTTATTAATTTGTATATCATTAAATAATGATATTTAATTATTAATTAGTTAAAATATAAACCTTTAAATTTTATCTAGGGTAAGTTATAAATTTATAGGTTTTTGGTGATAAAAAAAATTAAAACTTAGTATATCTATCATTAACTTTTCTAACTTTTTTAAGTTTGTAAGGTATAAAATCAACTAACTTCTTATATTAAGAAAAGTTAATCTTGTTCTATATTTCTTAAACATATTTTTAAAGTTGATTTAAATTTTTTTATTAGGGGAAAATTTTAATAGCTTTTTTAACTAATCCCAAAGATATTTAATTAAATTAAAGTTAAAAAATTAAAGAAATTACTTTATAACTATTATTTTATTATTTTTAAGCTATTTGGTAGTAAAAGCTATAGTATAATAAAAAGCATTATCTTTCTAGAAAATAACATCAGATTTTTTTAACCTATATTATTCAATGGTTTTTTTTAATTTATTATTTAAAATACTTTAGTATATTTTAGTATTAATTCCCCTATTAACTTTACAAAGATACCTTATACCTTATACTTAAAAATAATATATATCCCTAAACAATAATTAACTTATTATTGTATTTTTAGGTAAAACTAACATAATAGTTATAAAATAGTTTTATATTTTTTTTGAAGCATTTAGCTTTTTTATCAAATTTACTAAAATATATTTTTGTTTTATTAAATTAAATAACCTTACTCTAATTAGGTTTAATTTAATATTAGTGGTAATATTTAAATTTTTACCTAGCTTTATAATAAGATTTTTTTAGTTAAAGGTGTTTTTTCTTAAAATGTAAGTGGTATCTATATTAATATAAAGTATATATAATAATATTAGTGTTAATTATTATTCTTGTATAGTTTTATAGTTCTTGTTATATTTTTACAATAGTACTATATTTACCTGTACTAACTAACCTATAAATATATTTCTCATTATATTCATCTATAATCTTAATACACTTAAGTTTAAGTTTAAATGTTTCTTTATTGCTATCTGTTAAGAGACTAGTTCTCTAAATTCTTATATACACTTTCATATAATCCAATTAACTATAAATTATATGATTAATTTATACTTATATAGTTAAATTAATTGTATAAATAGTATTAAATTATCTAATAAACTAGGTTCCTCTTTTTTCCTCTCAATTCTTACTATTTTTACTTTTACACTATTTCTAAGATTGAGACTATATTCTGTTGATATTGTAGGATATTGGCACTACCTAATATAAATCTTAATATATCGGTGACTCATCCTAGTTTGAAGCTTAATTAAACTTTGTTTACACTTGCACACTACAGCCACATTATATTACCACATTCTGTGCCACACTACTTTTATATTAAGTCTTCCTCTACACTATATTAGTTTAACTACCACAACACTTACACTATCTTTAATAGCTTTAACTATAGTAGATTAACTAACACTAGTAATTCTAATAATATCTCAAGTTGATTTACCTTCTTTATAAAGTTAATTGATACATAAATAAATTTTTTTAGAGAGGGATTTAAGTATAATGATATTAATAAAAAAAATTTAATATATCTATAAAATATTATATAAAATAATAACAAAAAGAGAAAAAAATATAATTATATATTGTTAAATATATCTCTTTATCTCAAAAACCTATAAATTTATAATTTACCTTAATTAAATATTAAAGTCTAATACTTTTGCTAATAGTTTACTAAATTTATTTAAATATATTTATTTATTATTAAATAATATACCTTAATTATATATTATAGTTTCAAATAATCTAATATATACAATTGTTTTAGTTATTAATTAAAATATATATATTTTTGATTTTATAACTTACTTTTATAGGTTAGTATATAAGGGTATCTTTTTTTAATGGTATTATAGTATATAATATTAAATTAAAATAAAATAAATTATAAATAAAATTAAGAATAATAATAAATAAACTTGTTACAGGTAATTATTAATTTTAAGTAAATTTTTAATAGTTTTTTTATTGCTACTATATAAACATAATAATAAATACTAATATAATATTAAAGAAAATTTAATGTTATAATAATATAACATAAAATATAATACTATAATATAATTATAGCATGCAAATATAGACTAAGTTTAATTGAGCTTTAAATTAAAACAAATCACTAATATATTAAGATTTATTTTAGATAATATTAATATATTATAGTATTAATAAGATATAGTTTTAATCTTAGGAATAATGAAAAAATAAGAAATAATAAGAATTAAGAAGAAAAGAGAAGAACCTAGTTTATTAAATAATTTAATGCTATTTATATAATTAATTTAACTATAAAAGTATAAATTAATCATATAATTTATAGTTAGTTGAATTATATAAAAGTATATATAAGAATTTAGAGAATTAGTCTCTTAATAACTTATATTATTTGAATTATTTTTAGTAATAAAAAATAAACTACAAAGAAAGAAAATATTAATTAATAATTCAAACTAATTTATAAATTATTTAATTT
>JNEM01011017.1:0-12149 GCA_000697335.1 Conidiobolus incongruus B7586 | reverse complement strand
TCTTACTAATAACTTAATTAATATTTAAAGAATTTCTAATAGTAACATCTCTATTCCAGTGTGTTACAAACCTATCATCCTGCCCCATTATAATTTATTCCATCTAGTATAATTCTTAATAATTTTCCCCCCTTTTCTTTTATTGATAATTTTCTAGAATAAAATAAACTTAAATTAAATAATTAAAATCTATTATATTTATTAGTTATATATATCATTAAATAATGATATTTAGTTATTAATTAGCTAAAATATAAACTTTTAAATTTTACCTAAGATAAGTTATAAATTTATAAGTTTTTAGTGATAAAAAAAATTAAAACCTAGTGTATTTACCTTTAACTTTTCTAACTTCTTTAAGTTTATAGGGTATAAAATCAACTAACTTTTTATATTAAGAAAAGTTAATCTTGTTTTATACTTCTTAAATATATTTTTAAAGTTGATTTAAATTTTTTACTGGGGGGAAAACTTTAATAGCTTTTTTTAACTAATTTTAAAGGTGTTTAATTAGATTAAAGTTAAATAATTAAAAAAGTTACATTATAACTATTATCTTGTTATTTTTAAGTTATTTAGTAGTAAAAGCTATAGTATAACAAAAGGTATTATCTTATTAAAAAATAACATTAAATTTATTTAACCTATATTATTTAATAGTTTTTTTTAATTTATTATTTAGAATACTTTAGTATATTTTAGTATTAATTCTTTTATTAACTTTATAAAGATACTTTACACTTAAAAACAACATATATCCTTAAATAATAATTAACCTACTATTATATTTTTAGGTAAAATTAACATAATAGTTATAAAGTAGTTTTACATTTTTTTTAAAACATTTAGTTTTTTTATTAGATCTACTAAAGTATATTTTTGTTTCATTAAACTAAATAACTTTACTTTAATTAATTTTGGTTTAATATTAGTAGTGACATTTAAACTCTTGTTTAACTTTATAGTAGGATTTTTTTAGTTGGGGGTGTTTTTTCTTAAAGTGTAAGTGGTATCTATATTAATGTAAAGTATATATAATAGTATTAGTGTTAACTAATATTCTTATATAGTTTTATAGTTTTTATTGTATTTCTACAATAATACTATATTTACCTATATTAACCAACTTATAAATATACTTCTTATTATATTTATCTATAATTTTAACACATTTAAGTTTAAGTTTAAATGTTTTTTTATTGTTATTTTTAACAACTTTAACTATAGTAGATTAACTAACACTAGTAATTCTAACAATATTATAAGTTGATTTACTTTTTTTATAAAGTTAATTAATATATAAGTAGATTTTTTTAAAGAGGGATTTAGGTATAATAATACTAATAAAAAAAATTTAGTATATTTGTAAAATATTATATAAAATAATAACAAAGAGAAAAAAAAGATATGGTTATATATTATTAAATATATCCCTTTATCTCAAAAACCCACAAATTTATAACTCACCTTAGTTAAATATTAAAGGTTAATATTTTTGCTAATAGTTTACTAAATATATCTAAATATATTTATTTATTAATAAATAATATACCTTAATTATATATTATAGTTTCAAGTAATCTAATATATACAATTGTTTTAGTTATTAATTAAAAAATATATATTTTTGATTTTATAACTCATTTTTGCAGGTTAGTGTATATATATATATAAAGTATTTTTGAAATTTTAATTATTTGTGAATATAAAATATATTATTATTATTTTAATATTTTTAAATTTTCTATAAAAAATATTCTATTCAAGTTAAAAAGAGTAATTATTTATTAATAAATTAAATAAAAACTATTTAGTTAAATATAAATTTTCAAGGACAAAAATATATAAATAAAATAAAATTTATATGGTTAATAAGCCTAATTAATATATTATTATTTAAAATCAGTGAATTTTAGTTAAAAAATATAAAAGAAATGAATTTAATTATTATATAATTTAACTATAAAAAATGAAGGCTATTTTATCGTATTTAACTTAATAATAAGCTAATTTAAAAGATTAAACTATTGTTAAAATAGTTTAATTATTAATTTTATCTTTAAAAGACAAAGTTTAATGAATTATATCTATTCATTTTATCCCTTTAAAAAATAAAGTTGATATCTAAACTCTTAAATTATATATAGTTAAATATTTTGCTTATAATATTACTATATAGATTTTTATATCAAGTTACTTTGTTTGAAAAATATTAAGAAATAAAATAGCTTTATTGGCTTATTAAAAGTTATAAACTAAAATAACTACAAAGAGAAATATACTATATAAAAAATATAAGATCAAAAAAACCTTAATCAAAAAGAAAATCAGACTTTGAAAATAAAGTATAAAAGCAACTTACCAAATTATGTATTAAATAATAACCTAGTAATTTGCTTTCTTAATATAAGGCTCAATAAATGGTAAAACGTGAAATAAATGTATTAGGAGTAAAAACACAAAAGCAATATAAAGATAGTCTTGTTATGGGTTCAAACAAGGCTTACTGAATAAAGCAAAAAAATACCCTTGGCATAAGGTAATTATTTGCAACAAGCATCATATTAGCAAAACATGTAGTAATTATGGATATTTGCATATATAACTTGGATCAGGTAAGACTTTCAAGTGCCCTCAATATTGTGTAGAGGTGGATCATGACATCAATACTGCTAGAAACATACTCCTTTGCTATCTAACAGTTAATCAAGCCAGCTTTCCAGGATTAGTGTTGGTGCTTACTCCCCTGTGGTCTGTTGACTCCACATAGGACTTGTCTAAAGTTGATCAAATTTGATCAACTTTGAATAAGTTTAATTATAAGAAATGTCTAATCCAAATTAAAATAGCTTTTTTAATAATTTGCCAATTTTATTTGGAATTAAAAATTAATTCTATAGAACTAATAAAATTACTTTTTATTATTTTCAAAAGAGTGTAAATTAATAATAATAATAATAATATCAAAGTTATTCTAATATTAAAGTCAGTCTTATATAATTCAATATAATTAATTTCAATTTTTAACTAATTTTAATTTTAAATTTTTAACAATAAAATATAACTTAAGTATCAAAAATAGCTCAATTTATAAATCTGTAAGTAAAATCATTTGATAAAATTATTTCTTTAATAATAGCTAAAATTATCAATAAACATCAAATATCATGCTTATTGTGATTAGCTTGGAATCATTTTATCAATGGATTGAAATTGAAGTCTTAGGTCAATATAATATCAAAGTGTTCTTTGAATGATCTCTACCATACCACGGTAACTACTGGAATCTCTTGAAGGAGAAACTTAGCAAAGTCAAGGATCTGGATATTTGCGCCGCGTGGGTCCGTCCTTAATAAAGGGGAACTGGCTCCAAAGATGTTGACTGTGGTGTGTATGATATTAGGATTTGAGTGAATTTGATCAGAAGAGCACAGTTCGCGCAAAATCTGATCCCAAGAAGCAATTAATCGCAACTATTGAAGAATGTGAAATATCATTTGAAGGATGGATCAAACTCGAGTTCAAAGGAAGCAATGGTAAATGCTTTCAAATGCAGTGGTGTTTCAATCATTTTACAGGGACCGATTATGATAATAAGAACCAGAAAAAGGCTATTTTCAGAATTTTGGGAGAAGGAAAATTTTGGGCTGAAGATGTGGACAGTGAAAAAGGTAATTACGATTATTTAATGGGAGTTGATATCGACCACAAACACCCTGATTTCAATAATGATCTTCAGAATTGGGCTGTTTGTATCACTGAAATCTTATCTCTCTCAGGGTTCAGACTCGATGCTATCAAGCATATTGATAAAGATTTCATCCGTTGTTAATTTACACACGTACACGAAAAGACTAAAAAAGATGACTTTTCATTTTTGGGGAGTACTGGAAAGATAGCATAGACGACTGTGCTCATTATACTGATAGTAAATTAGGTCGAGTTAGGTTATTTGATGTGCCTTAACACTTTACATTACAACTTTTTAGAAACTGCTAACGGTGGAAACAATTATGATCTTACCAAGATCTTTGATGGTATACTTGTGCAAAATGTCCCAACTCATGCCTCTATTTTTGTAGATAATCACAACAGTCAATCTAATCAATTACTCTAGAGTCGCATTCCTGACTGGCTCAAAGTACATGCTTATGTTTTGATCCTACTTAGAGAAACTGACTATCCTTGTGTTTTCACGGTGATTTGTATGGTATTAAGGTAACTTTCCAGTATTTGCAAAATTTTAAGATTTGAAAAAGCTTCTCAAAGAAAAGACTTTGACTATGGAGAACAAAACGACTACTTTGATCATCCCAACACAATCGGTTGGGTAAGACGTGGTGATGAAGAACATCCAAGTGGATTGGCTGTGGTCATGTACAATGGTAGCGTTGGAACTAAGCGTATGTTCGTTGGAGAAAATAGAAATGAGAGAAGTGGTATGATCTTTTGAATAGAACCAGTGAAGAAGTCACTATTGGTGATGATGAATTTGGTGAATTTAAAGCCAATGAAGGTGCTGCAATTGTTTACACCAAAAGAGTTTAATAGCTAATTCTAATACCACTGGATTTCTAGGACTAATATCATGTTGATTTAAAATTTACAAATATTATAAATTTATAATGACATTATATTCATTTAGCTTTTAACTCAGTTGTCCAATTTTTCAATATTCGATTACATCACTTAAATCTCTTATTATTATAAATCAACCAATCAAAATACTATTTAATTTTCTAATCCCCTAATTTCTCAGACCACAATTTTATATCAAAACCTAATTAAAATTCAATAATCAACACATATTTGAATTTATACTTTTTTGTTAATATAATAAAGAGTCTCAAGTTGAAAATTTTTTTTCTTCAAGAAAATAAAATCCAAGATTCTCGCGTGAATTCATCCATAAGAACCAATTTCAGTCACACTGGCATTCATAATTGGTTTAATGCATCCAAGAGTCCTATTAGGATCTATAATTAACAAATCCTCGTGAATATAAAACTTATATTCGAATTAGTTTCCCAGTTGATTATATATATATATTTCTGAAATATTCCTATTGCTGTAATTGATTTACTAAACCTCTAATTGTATTTAATTCAGAATCAAGTAGTTAACTTCTACATTTATCTCAAAAATTGACATTTATAACAACCTCGATAATCCAATACAATGAAATATAGCATGGATATAATCTACCATTTAAACAATATAAGATTAAAATCTTTATTAAACAATTTTACTATTCTCCAATTTTTTGAATGGTACTTACCAAACAACGGTACACATTGGAATTCCTTGAATAATAGAGCTAAAGAATTAAACGAACTTGGATTTACTAGTGTTTGGATTCCGCCTCCTTACAAGGGCGGTAGTATTAACGATGTAGGATATGGAGTTTATGATATCTGGGACTTAGGCGAATTCAATCAAAAGGGTACAGTTCGTACCAAATATGGTACTAAACAAGAGCTAGTGAATGCAATGAAATCTTGTAAACAATATAATATAACGGTATACTCAGATATTGTCCTCAACCACAAGATGTGGGCAGATTCTTCCGAAACATTTTCTGTAGTTGAAGTAAACTCACACAACCGCAATCAGCAAACATCCGATATTTACAATATTACAGGATGGACCAAATACAATTTCGAAGGTAGAAATGGAAAGTATTCGAAATTTCAGTGGAATTTTACACATTTTACAGGTGTTGACTATAATCAAAACAATCAACTGAATAGAATATATAAAATTATTGGCAATAATAAGCATGGATGGTCAAATCATGTGGATATGGAGTTTGGTAATTTCGATTATTTAATGGGGTCGGATATCGATTTCAGGCAGTCTGATGTAGTAGATGATTTGAAAAAATGGGGAGTTTGGTTAGTGAATACCTTGAATTTAGGTGGCTTTAGAATGGACGCAGTCAAACACATTGATTCCGAATTTACTAAAAATTGGCTAAGTCATATCGCTTCCCAGGTGAATAATCCTAATTTTTTTGTAGTTGGTGAATATTGGAAATCAAACTTGGATGACCTTTCAAATTATATAAACTCTCAAAACGGCGTTGTTCGGTTATTCGATGTCCCTTTACACTATAATTTCCGAGAAGCTTCGGTACGAGGTAGTTCTTACGATCTGTCCAAGATATTTGATAATACTTTGACCCAGAGGGATCCAATTCACGCAGTCACATTTGTAGATAATCACGATACACAACCTGGTCAGGCTCTCAATAGTTGGGTCGAAGATTGGTTCAAACCCCATGCCTACGCCCTCATCTTGTTGCGAGAAAGAGGATATCCTTGTGTGTTTTATGGTGATTTATATGGAATTTCTGGAAATCAGCCCATTCCACCCAAATATGAAGTAATCAAAAAACTCATGTTCGCTAGAAGTCAACTAGCATTCGGTAATCAAATCGATTATTTCGATCATCCTAATACTGTGGGATGGACAAGACTCGGGGTGAATGGAGTGGGAGGTCTAGCGGCAATTCTAAGTAATTCTCAATTTGGATGGAAGTGGATGTACGTTGGCCATAACAAAGCTGGTGAAATCTGGGTTGATTTGTTAGGAAATTATCAAAAAGAAGTAGTTATAAACTCGGATGGTTATGGTCTTTTCAATGTAAACGGAGGCTCCATATCTGTTTACACTAGAAAAAATAATACATTACATTAGATTTAATTTGATTAATGGAAGTCATATTTAAATTTTTCATCAAAATAAATCGAATTTATCAGTTTGTTTTCGATGATCATATTTATTAAATTCACTTTGATAATTTAGATGAGCTTGGTTTAATAAATTTCAGATATTCATTTGAGTCGAAGAGTTATTAAACCTATCGTAAATAATATTACTTTTAAATTCAACAATTTGAAATTATATTTGTTTTAGTCTTAAGATAAAAATTGTATATAATTGAATTGAATAATATAAACCATATATTTAATAAAATGCCTTATGCGATAATCTAAATGATCAATGAAAATTTATTAACCTCTTAATTTGGTAACAAATCTCTTGAATTGATCGATAAATAAATATTACATTTGCACTCTAAAAAATTGATTTTAATTGGTTGAATATTGCTGCTGCCTTACAATCAGATCAATATCAGGCAACCAAAAATTCACTTCGAGTCCACCAGAAACCATTTGAAACCTACGATGATTAAAGCGAACGAGACGGGGACTGTCTTCTGTCGATCCAATACGCCATTTGAGAGATGCTTCAATTTGGTTGTGATCGGCATTGGAATGACCATTGTGATTGGAATGGTTAAGGTGATCAATACTAAAACCCTCTAAAATGCCAGTCTCACTATCACATCCGCATCCGATCACGTATTTGCCATCTGGAGTGAATGTAGCATCTTCTCCAAAGTTACCGACCATTCCATCTGTAACGTTTCGCCTAAGTCCATAGCATTTTTCAGAATAAGAATCGACAAGGAAACTCCATCCTGAGTCTCCTATTACGAGGAGATGCTTCGAATCAGGGCTAAACTTGATCCCGGACAGGTTATGCGTCGTGTTTCCAGGATACAATAGGGGAAAAGTAGTAAATGGGCCTCGACCCAATGACCTGAGATCGTAGAGGTGGATTGACGAGGTTTTAGGTTCGAGTGTAGCAAATATTCGACCTTTAGGATCAAATGTTATGTAATGTGGATTGGGGTTATTAAGTAAGGCCTATATGAGTTAATCATAAATTGATATTTTAATCAATATTATGGCAATTAGAAATATACTTGAATATATACCTGACAATGAGGGCTCCTTAAATCCCATAATCTTATCGTATTATCAAGGCTTGAGGTTAGATAGTGATCATCAAAAGGTGCCATTTCCAAGGATATAACTCTATAAACATACATGTTAACTAGATTAATATTAGCTAATTAAAAAATGCAAATTACTTATTAGTATGTCCGATAAAATAAGCTATAAATTTGTTTTGTTCTAATGATAAATAACGTACAGTATCTAAATAATGAAATTTAACATAAAATTAATAATCATTAATATCAGAAATAATCATACCATTTTCCATAGTACTAGCAAAAATAATATTTTTTGAATAATGTGTGAATCGTCCCAAATTACAGCCGTATTTTTTGCTACCTTGAGTAATATCTAAACTAAAGAAATTGAAAAAAAAATTAGTAATTTTAATTTGTATTTATAAATATTAATATTATTACCTCCCCGTTAAACAGTTAAAAACGTTTAAATTATGATCTTCCCCGGTAGTTAATAAATAGTCACCAGAGTCGTCAAAATGACAACTTGAAAAACGTAAATTAGAAGGATTGGGGAAACTTCTATGTATTCTCATACTATTTAAATAATCTTCATTTATTAATGTTTTTAACGTTGGAAGATTATTTGGATGAGATTGAGAAGAATGTTCGTTATTATTCATGAGGTAAGATTATGCTAGATTAAAATATTTTGATTGAGGCTTTTTTTTAATATTCTATTCTTATAATATTATTTATTAAAAAGTATTTATAAATTTGTGTTTAAGGCTTTTGAAATGGAATAAATTGCATAGAATTAATTAAACCGATAATTAATATACTTTAAATATTAACTTAAACAATAGTCTACTAAATTCAATTTTAAAAAAAATCTTGTGTTGAAATAATCCTTAATAATTAATTAATATGAAATTTAATTCGAATTTTAAAGACTTATAATTAATAATATAAATTTAAATTGAAATTTTTATCTTATTCATTATTATTCTTGTTAATTACTACCATAAATACTAAATTTATATTATTGATCAATTATCTAATTATTATGGGAATTTCATTAAGCGAATTTAATTTGTGATTGTGATTATAAACTTTAAAAAATTAATTCAAAAATCTAAAATTGATATCAATATATATAATTTTTTAAAATATTTTCTTGAATTCTTTAAATAGACTATGATTGAAGAATATCAATATAATATTAATTAGATACTTAGATTTATAATAACATACAGATTTTAAAATATATGCAAAGTCAAAATTAATTCAAGATTATTTTAAGATTAATGAAAGATGAAAGTTGAAAGATTTTTTAACAGTTGAATTCATTATTATAGAAGTCAGTTTAATATTATACATTGTTAAATATCTTTGAAATATATTCAATCCAGTAATCAAATAATATGAAAAAAATCTTTAATTTTATGTATTTGAATATAAAATAAATTTAAAAATCGACCCAATCAGTATAAATTGATTTGATCAAGATACTTTAAATAACTTTGATTATAAAATTAAAAACAAAAAAATAAAATATTATTCGGAATGAAATATTGTAAAAAAACATATATTTATTCATTTATCAATTAAATAAAATAAATAATCAAAGAATGAGCATGGTGTAATAAGTATATTACATCATAGATTTATAATAAATTATATACCAAACTTAAAAGTAAAACACGAAAATATACATATATATATATATATATATATTTTTAAAATTGAAATATTTTGAATATACTTGGTTCATTAACTAGTTTTCAATTTTATATTCCAATATTATAAAATTATAATTTTTTCAAATATGCATGATTTTTGAATTATTTGATCTAATACTCTAAATAAAAATAATACCAAACTTGAATTTATCAAATACCATATTTTGCCGGTATTAGTGATAGCAAGATTAATAAATATTAACATTCATTATATTTTAATTTTATTAGGAGCAATTTAATTATCAAATCATTTTTAATTTAATTGTTAAAATTAATAATATCTATTAACAATTATATTAAATATTGATAATTAACTTCCTGTTTTTATATACCAAAATTTATTTTATATATATTTGCTCACAAATCTAATTAAATTATCTTAATTATCAATCTATACAAACTATATTTAAAAATATTCTTAAATTATATATCAATATTAAATTTAAATGCAGAAAAAAAAATCATAATTAGAAAGTTTTGATATTTTATTATTTATGAAATTACAAAATAATATTATAAAACTAAAACTTACATGGTTACTATATACATTCTCAAAATTAATATAATGAATCACATCTACAATATATTAAAATAAAACTATAATTCAAATTAATATAATATATTTTTTGGATCGTAAATTTTAATAATAAATTGATTACTGAGATAGTAACCTGCACGACCAACAGTTCATAATCTATTACTTTATGAAGATACAACCCATGAATACCCGTCACACCACTTCAGAGTCTGATTTGAACAAGGCTGATACACTTCTTTACACTAACTACAACTTAAGAATCGCCGATAAAAGAACCATTCTTGGAATACATTTTCTTTATCACATCCGGTCTTCTGTAATGCCCATCAAACCCTTGACAAACCTTAATAAGGTACCTTAACCAAAACTACCAAATAGGTAACGAGCAAGCCGCTATATTCCGTATTTTCAATATTCCACTATTACTCGGCAGAATTACAATATATAGAAAAACCCAGTGTTTTATGAATCAATATAAATATTTAAAATTTTATGGAGTTATAAATATAGTTTTTTTAATTGAAGTTGTTATATAATGAATATTTTGATTTAGAAATCTAATACATGATTGATAAGTTACCAAATTGAATATATTAACAATATACTTATTATAAATAAGCAATATACATATGAAACATTGATTTTATCATGAATTACCAATTAATGATGTACCCTTCAAACATTTCCCGATTTTTATACTAGTATTTGAGATTTTAATATGATATAAAATATTGATATAACAATCTAAATATTAAAACGATAATGAGAAAGTATAAAATAATATTAATATATAAATAATTCTTTAAAATTCGAATTGTTAGAAAAAATAATATTTATTTCATTGAACTTGATATAAGTATTTATGAATTGAATGAAAGGTATTATGTTTAGTAATGAAGACTTTAATAATTTGTTAACAGTGTTATTAATAGTTATAAATGGTATAATTTTTATCTGATAACTCTCATTTTCTTAAGCTATAATCCAATTTTAAAATTTCATTATATTTAAATAAATTAGTTATAAATGAAAATAATATCTAGTTTTTTAATAAGTAATTTCTTATCCTTAAATCAAATATTATTTTATGAATAATAATTATTTCTCTCTAATTTGATTACTATTAAATATGATAATAAATGATCTAATAACTTATTATATAAATATAACATGACTTTTTAAGAGAATTTCAATAAAAAATATAATCACTAAAAATCACAAAATTTCGATTTTACATGGGTTGAATAAATCACATTTATCAAAATATCATGAATCTTATAAAATTACCTTTAACATCATTTTTCACTTTAGGCTTTTATTTTATAAAGAGCTTTACCTTAATCAACCACTATCTATGATATACACTAACCCACAAGAATAAGTTATAAAATCAAAATCACATATATTTTTATTAATAGCTCAATTAATCTTTAGTTATATTAAATTAAACTAGATTGCATAGTTAAAGTATATTATTTCAATATAATAGATTATATTTAATTATATTTGATTAATGGCTAATTAAGATATTAAATCTTAAAATCCACTATGATAAGTAATAAATTTGTAAAATTTAGTTATTATAAAAAAATTAATACTTAATCTATTTATATTTTGCTTTTAAACTTTTTTAAGTTTATATAGTATAAAGTTAATTAGCTCTCTATATTCAATAAAATTAATTTATCTTTAGCTTTTTAAATATATTTTTAAAACCCATTTAAATATTTCAATAAAAAAAATCTTTAATTATTTTTAAAATAATTTAATTAGATCAAGATTAAAAAATCAAAGAAATTACTTTTATAATGATCTTTTTGTTATTTTTAAGCTATGTAATAAAAAAAATTATTAAATAATAAGGTTTGATTTATTTAACATATATTACACAATAGTTTTGTTAATTGATTATTTAAAATACTTTAATATATCTTAAAATTAAATCCCTTATTAACTTTATAGAAATATTTTCTATTTAAAAATTATATTTATTTTTAAATTCTTACTAATTTATTTTAATATTTATGGGTAAAAATAATGTAATCTATTTATAATAATTTTTTTTGCTTTTTTAAAATATTTTTTTAATAAATTTAATAAAATA
>JNEM01011008.1:0-37545 GCA_000697335.1 Conidiobolus incongruus B7586 | reverse complement strand
TTTTAGAGGGTTTATGGTTAAGTTTTACTGATACTAAAATAAAAGACTTTTGATGATCACTATTTGGTTTAAGCATGATTAAATTAAACAACCAATTTTAAAAAGTTAATTTTTTAATCAAAAAAACTAATATATATATATATATATATATATATTAAAAATATATAATTTCCTATTAACTTTGTATATATTTATTCATTTCAAACTAATAATATGTTTGAAAAATCAGAAATTAAAAAATTTCCCATTATTTCAAATTCAAGGTAATATTATTATTATTATTTGTAAAATTTTGATTAATCTCAAAAAAAAATTAATATTATAAAAATTTTAAATATTTAATAATAATCAAAAAAAATAAATTTATTACCTTGAATTTAAAATAATGGGAAATTTTTTAATTTCTGATTTTTCAAACATATTATTAGTTTGAAATAAATAAATATATACAAAGTTAATAAGAAATTATATATTTTTAATATATATATATATTAGTTTTTTTGATTAAAAAATTAACTTTTTAAAATTGGTTGTTTAATTTAATCATACTTAAACTAAATAGTAATCATCAAAAGTTTTTTATTTTGGTATTAGTAAAACTTAACCATAAACCCTTTAAAATTATTTAAAATTTACAAGCAGCTTTTAATAATGAAGCATTATCTAAATTAACAATTTATTGCTAGGTAAATTACTTTAAAGCTAAAAGAGAAACTATTCAAAACCTGTTAAAATCTAAAAGATTAACTTTAACTGTTATTTTTTCAATTATAAATAGAGTGAAAAAATATATTGAAAAGCACCTTTTTATTTTAGCTAGAGAATTATCTAAGCACTTTAATATTAGTTTTACAAGTATTTTATATATTTTAAAGTTTAAACTAAAATTAATAAATAAAAATATAAAATAAATACCTTATAATTTAACTAAAGCTTAAAAAAAAGCTAGAGTAGTTATTGTTAAACAAAACCTATTAAAATATTACTAGAAGCCTAGACTTTTACAGCAAATAATTACAATTGATGAATCTTAAATCTTTATGTATAATCTTTTACTAAAACACAAATCAAAATGCTAGATTAAGTTAAATTAACCTTCTCTACAAATCCCTTTAAATAAATATTTTATTAATAAGTAAATATTAATTATTATAATAGATTATAATAGTATATGCTATTCTTATTTAGTTCCTGAAGGAAAATTAATTAATAATAAATTATATATTGTTTTTTTAAATAAAAGTATTTCTAATTAGTGTTCTCAATATAATTTAAGAAGACTTATTATTTTACATGATAATTATAAAATACATAAATCTAAAGCTGTAAAAAACTTTCTAATTAAAAATAACTAGAAAAAACTACCATATCTAGTATATTCCTTTGATTATAACCTATGTAATTATAATTGCTTTAGGTAATTAAAAAACCAGCTTATAAGAAAGAAAATTTCTACAGGAAAATTTAATTGGTTTGTGAAACATCAAATTTCAATCTTTAATAAAAAGAATTGTTTTTTAGGTGTTAGAAGTTTGTTAAAAGTATAGCAAAAAGTTATTAATAATAAAAGAAACTATTAAATTTATATTATATATTTATTTTTATATATCATATATTCAAATGTTTATTTATTTTTAATTGCAAAAAATTCCCATTATTAAAAATGCAAAGTAATAATATTAGATGTAATTATAGAATTATTATAAAATTATAAAACTATTTAATATAATATTCTATTATAAATTTGAATTATTATTATAGTAAGAAACATAGAGAGTGGATATTATTAAACATAATCTATAATATAATACAATTGCAATAAATGGGATTCAACTAATACATGAACTAAATCAGCTTATATTAGTCAAGTGATAAATTTTCAAGTTTTAAGTCTGTCAACTCAGATCTAAATAGAACTATAATAAGGAATGCTATGAATTACACACTCTAAATTAACAATAATCAAAAATTTCATTGTGGCTATAGCTCTATTAAATTTGGTTTTAATATTATCATATTGATTTATATATATAATCATTAATATAATTAATTCACTTCAAAAGCTTATAGCTCAAGTTTGATAAAATAGGTTTCAAAATGTCATTTCCAAATATATTAGTAACTTTTTTGTTTTTAATTACACTTTAATTAAATAATAAATGGTTTTCTCATTTCATGATGAAACTTGAAAAACTAGACAAATAATGAATAATTATCATAAAATAGACAATGAATACATTGTATTAAATTTAAAATGAACAATGAATAACTACTGTATAATTTAATATTGTTTCAATTTGAATGAAAAAAATATTAGAACAAAATTGGTAAAGGGTTAAAGTAATAAAATATTAATCAATAACTAATTATAATAAGATCTAATTTAAAATTTAAAATTTAATAATTTTTAATAATTTAAACATTTTCTTAGTTGAGTTTTACAGAAAAAAAACTATAAATTTAAGAATTGACTTTGATATTATTGCTTAAAATATTTTAAAATTTAATTTGAACACTATGGTGTTTAATTGAAAAATTTTAGAATCAAATATTTGAATAGTGATAATATTGGCAATAATTATAATAATTGAATTTCAAATAGATTATTTTATTTTCATCAGATATACAATAAAGCAATAGTACAAAATATTGAAATTTTTATAATTTTATTTAAATAAATGAGTTTAAATTTAAATACTACTTGTAGGAATGCTTACTATTGATTATTTGAATCTGTAATAAACAATTTTAATAAAATGTAGTCTTTAATTATCCAATAATTCTGTTAATAGTTGTTCAATTATTATTGGTTCAAAAACATATGGGTGACCTTAAGCAAGTGTTTCTCATTTATTAAAAAACTCCTGGTTTTTTTTCAATCAGATATAAAAAAGTAAGCGAATCGATCGTAATTATCATTAAACAGATATATATTAAATGTAAAAATATCAATTATAGACATTAATACTATGAGTTATGTAATTTCACACTGCACTTCAATAACCAAATAAATCCTAAATGGTAATTTGGTCTTGTTCATAACAACTAATATCTTAGAATCACTTATACTTAAATATTTACTAGAATTATACTCTATTATAGAATTGAATTCATCCGAATCTTCATTAAGAATTGGAATGATACATTTAAAACAGTCACTTGATTGATATACCCAATACTCAATTATTTAATTCAGCTTCTCTGAGAAAAATTGGTCAGATACTTCAATTTTCAATAGAGTGCACCAAAATTTAATACCATATTTTTTGAAGTTTAAAAGTTTTATCCAAAATAATTGGAATATTCATGTTGTATTTTCAAATACTAGTGAGAAATTTATGACAAATTATGCGACCCATTTTAGTTGTTAATAGATTATTTATAATATCTAAGCTAATCACTATTTTTGTCTAAAATAATGGTAATTCCTTTCATAAATGGTGAACATTGATTAAAGAATTAAGAATCTATATATTCATTAAGATTACATTTATCAAAGAAATCATTAATCATTTCATTGAATTGTTCAAGAAATCCTTCTACAAATATTAATACTAGATTGCTGACAATTAATATTGCATATTGATAATTTATTCTGACTAGTATTACTTGATTCATTGGCACAATATTTCAAAATTGATTATCAGGATATACACCAAATCATCTCAAATTAATCTGCGTGTGTGATTCCTCAAGTGTTTTAACATAGTCGAATTCTATTGATAAAATATTATATTGTTTATCGATTCATAGAACCACAGCTCTAATCGTTAACCAATATTCAAATCAAGTAATTATGCCAATTTCCAATTTGCCACTAACAGTTATTCAGGGTTTTCTGAAGAATTATCTAGTTCTTATTATACCTAATTTAGTAAATTTTAATTTACAATTTTTGTTGGATGTCGAATGGCAAAATAAATTATCCAAAAATTTTTATGAGTCATATTTTAATCTTTAACAAAGTCTATCAAATCTAGATTTTTTTTGATAAATAGTAATAATCAGATTAATATAAATTCTTAGAATTGAATACCATTATTAAAGTTAATATACTCATTATTTAATAATCTATTACAATATTGAGATATATTGTATCAACAACTTTCTACTAAATTTCCACTATTATATTATCTCACTTAATTTTAGGACTGTTGAGGGTCACACTAATCAAATGGTCTCATGACACTAATTCAACCCTTATCCATTCAGTATTAATAATCTTTAATTCATGCAATTTTAAATCCCTATAAATACTGTATACTTTCAACTTCATTATTAATAATATTTAAATTTTATTTCAGTGTTAAAATTTTTTTAATTTTAAAATAAGTTTTTTAAAAATATAATTTAATTTATTTGAAAATAATGATAGTGAATAATAATCAGTTGGAGAATGATTCCAAATTTGTTAAATTATCAATTAATAATAATGAATTTGAGCCTTTATTAAAAGAATCAGTTCCCAAAAAGAAGAAGGGATTGTTACCCCATCGTAATAAGTTACTGCTGCTTATTGTGAATGTTTTACTACTTGGTACTTTCGCTTGGTTTTCGGTGAAATGGATAAGTTATAGTAATAATAACAACTCAAAACATAGTAAGTTGATCATAAATTGTGCAGTTATTATTGACTAATTATAATAAAGTTAAAGCTACCGAAGTATCTAAAAACCCATACGAAGAGGTACCTACCACATTGGTTAGGGGCAAACATGCTGGTGTAGCTAGTGAAAATGGAAAATGTTCTGAAATTGGTGTAGATAGTAAGTTTTATTGAAATATTTTCTTTTCAAAAGATATTAATCATAATGATTCTATAGTTCTGAAACAAGGTGGATCGGCTGTCGATAGCGCCATTGCTACTGGTCTTTGTATAGGTGTTATGAATGGATTTTCGTCAGGTAAATTCCAAATTTATTTAATAAATTATTATGTTACTAATACAATAATTTAGGCATTGGAGGGTAAATAAAAATATATCATACATATCAATTTCTAAATAGATCATTAACCCATTTGTCATAGAGGAGGATTTGTTATAATCCGCACATCGGACGGCAAGTCGGAATTAATTGACTTCCGCGAAACTGCACCCAAAGCCTCCAATAAAACTATGTACAATGATGACCCCAACAAAATCCTTGTGGGCGGTCTATCCGTAGCAGTCCCTGGCGAAGTTAAAGGTTACGAAAAACTCCATAAAAAGTATGGAAAGTTACCATGGAGCGAATTATTTGAACCATCTATAAAATTATGTGAACAGGGATTCCCAGCAGGTGTCGAATTGGTCAAGCAGTTGAGAGAAAATGAAGATTGGATTTTGACTAATACAGAATTTGCCAAAGTTTACGCACCCAGTGGCAAATTAGTAGAAATTGATGAATTAATAAAACGTCCAGAACTAGGACAGACACTGAGACAAATTTCTCAAGTTGGTAGCAAGGCATTCTACGAAGGTCCCATCGCTGAGGAAATTGTAGAATTCGCTAACAAACATGGTGGTATTTTAACCCTTGAAGATTTGAAGAATTATGAGCCAATAACCAGAGAACCATCCATTGGTAAATTCTTCAACTCTACAGTCATTTCTAGTTCTGCTCCAAGTGCTGGTACCATTTTAATCAGTACATTGAAGCTCTTAGAAACTGTCATTCAACGTCACGGTATAGGCAATCAATCCGAACTTTATCACAAATTTGTAGAATGTCTCAAATTCGGGTTCGCTATGAGAACTCAGATTGCAGATCCCGCCTTTCACCAAAATATTACTAGCTACTCCAAAAAGATATTAACTGACAAATATATTGACAAATTATCCGACGAAGTCGATATGTCAAAAACTCATAACTTTGAATACTATCACCCCAAGTACGATACCAAGGAGCTTCCAGGTACTACTCACATTTCGGTAATTGACTCCGATGGCAATGCTGTAAGCTTAACTAGCACTGTAAATCTCATCTTTGGTAGCCATTTAATGACACCCAAATCTGGTATCATCCTCAACGATGAAATGGACGATTTCAGTATTCCGGGTGTCAGTAACGATTTCGGCCTGTTCCCAAGTCCCTTGAACTGGATAGAGCCCAAAAAACGTCCATTGAGTTCAACAGTCCCTACAATTGTCGTGACTCCCAACGGTGAACTCATAACTTTGGGAGGCAGTGGTGGCAGTCGTATCCTTTCAGCTGTAGCTCAAATCCTGGTGGAAAATTTGGTTAATGGCAAAGACCTTAACGCTGCTATCGATACTCCTAGAATTCATCATCAGTTGATTCCCGAGAGTGTGTTCCTTGAGAAAACTTTTGATCAGGGGATTATCGATGATTTGTTGAATAAGGGTCATAATGTTACTAAGTGGCCAGGTCACAAATCTGTTGTTCAAATTGTCAAGAGGTTGAAAAATAAGGAAATTGAAGGTAAATTATATGATTAGCTTTTTATATTTGAATATTGATATATTTTCTTAGCATTGAGTGACGGTCGTAAACATGGTTTAGCTCACGTTTATTAAAAATACTAGTTTTTTATGTTAATTATTTAGTTTACTGTTTAATAAATATATTTTTGATTCATTAATTGACATTATGTTTATATAAATATATATATATTTATCAAATAAATCAATGAACTAAAATCGGGATTTGTAAGAAAGATTTGAGGAGATGGGATTGCATTGATAAATTGAATATTAATGATCAAAAATTAGGTTTATTATTAGTAAAATATGATTACAAATTTAATCTAGTTTGTAATTCTTTAATCAAATCAGACCTGGGGACTTCAACACCATCACCTTCTTCCTTATTTTTACTGGTCATATTCTTAATCTTGACAACACCACGATCTAATTCACCTTGACCAATGATAACACTGTAAGGAATATGTTCTTTGTCACAGTAAGTGAACTGATTTTGGAGTTTGGGCTTAGCCTTATAGGCAAATTCGGCAGCAATACCAGCTTTCCAGAGTTCGGAGCAGAGCTTCATACGTTCTTCCAAAAGACCGTCCCCGACGGCGATGACGTAAACTTGAGCTTGATTAGCTTTGACCTCTTCGAGTTTGGAGCGCTTGAGAAGGATAGAGAATACACGTTCAACACCAATACTGACACCGACACAGGGAATTTGAAGGGAGCTGTTCTTCTTAGCACCTTGAGCGAACATTCCGACTAAGTTGTCGTATCGACCACCAGCAGCAATGGAACCAACGCGAACTTGGCTGTCGTCATCCTCATCATTCTTGGAGGAAGATTTCTTCTTAGCGGCAAGTTCTTCAGGGGTAGATTCGTCAATGTCAGCTAAAACAGCTTCGTAAATGACGCCGGTATAGTAGTCAAGTCCTCTAGCTAAACTCAAATCGAACTTGACCTTATCCAAAACGTCGAAAATTTCCAAGTACTTGAATAAGACCTTCATGAGGGCGACACCTTGCTTAGCACTCTCGTTGGCCATTAACACTTCGTCTTGCTCCAATTTGTCCAAGAGCTCCTTACCACCATTCAATTTGACATACTCTCCGATCTTATCGGCGACAGCGGGATCCAATCCCTTCTCCTCGACCATTTCCTTCTTAACATCGGCCCAAGGTAATTTATCGAGCTTGTCAACAGCTGAGGAAATAGGACGGATATTGTCTTCGGGCACACCGCAAACTTGGAACAATCCATCCAAGATTTGGCGATGGTTAAGTTTAATGATGAATTTACCAACTTCTAATTCTGTTAAAGCTTCAGCCATAATGGTTATCACTTCGCTGTCGGGTACCATGGGCTCGAAATTGCCGGCAATGTCAAAATCCTATTAGATCAAGTCTTAATACATTGATTAAATGTCAAATTCATTTACTTACACATTGGTAAAATTCTCTCATTCTTCCCTTGGTCATAGCGGGTTGATCTCTTCTGTATACTTTGGCGATTTGATATCTCTTGATGGATTGATTAGCTGTGCAGTTCATAGCCAAGTAGCGAGCGAAAGGAACCTAACACTAATATTAATATCATTCCATCACACATTTTTTGACTAATTACTGTTAAATCATAACGTAAGGAACATTTTTCGCCTCCTTGGTCTTCCAAATCATAGATTAATTTAGAATCTTCACCGTATTTGCCAGCTAAAATATCCTATTACAAATTAATTTCGCTGGCATATCAATTATACAATTAGGGTTACTTTGAGTTCGAAAACTGGGGTGTCAATCGTAATAGCTCCGTGCTTCTTAAAAACCTTGGTAATGGTACTGAAAATTTGTTCACGAATAGCCATCTCCTTATCATTGTAATCTTTGGTACCCTATTCTACTATTAATATTCAACCCGAATTCAAAGCTGTAAGCAATACCTTGGGAGTTTTTAATACGAATTGCTTTGACTTCTTTTTATTTTCTGAGGGGTCTTCCCCAGTTAATTCTGCTAGCTTCTTTTTGAGATCTTTGAGAATTTGTACTTCAGCATCGATTACTTCTTTTTCGGTCTTGTCAGCTTTTAATTGGCGTACTTTATTACCATGATCGATAATTTGTTGTTGGAGGTTTTTGATTTGACTCATATTAATTGATTAAATTGTTAACGATGATCAATCATTCAAAAGTTGCTTTTGATTGAAAAAAATTAATATATATATATATATATATTTTTGAATTGATGAAATTATGGGATTAGATAATTTTTAATTGAATATTTTTGATCTTATTTTTGTGGAAATCGACAAAATCAAATATCAGACCAATATGCTTTCAATTGATTTTTCAACTTAGAGTCAGTTTATAATATATAATCAGATTTAATAAATATTCAAGCATGATTATAAGTTTATTATACCATTTCAACTATACTATTCTTATTAAATTTATTTTCAACTTGTTTATTATTCTATATTCTTTATGGCATTTTGATAAATATTTCAATTGATTATAATTTCTATTGATTCAAGTTGATTTAATAATCATTAAATGATTCCAAGTTATTTTATTAGTTTTGAATATTGGGTTAATTTGACTTTTTTAAACTATTCAAGATCTAATTTATCAATTCCTTCTTCACTAATTGATGAAATTATAATACCAATTACAGCTATTTGATTATTTATTTACAACGTTTTGAAAATACTTTTTCACATATTTCAGAATTTAAAACAATTTCAATAAATTTATATCAATATCGAAACCAATTTTAGCAATATTAACTCTATAAAATGTATTTGAAATATATTTTACCTTTTTCAATAAGATCAAAAATTGATAATTTATACAATGATATATAATATTGTTGTATTTCAAAAATATCTGTCTGTCTAGATTTGATAGTTAAGTCCATATTACCTCCTATTTAAAATGGATTTGTTGGTCTATAATTAATTGATATTCTTTAGCTCCTTTTATTACAATGTAATTAAAACCTATATCTTTTATTAAATCATTATTTTGTTAGGGTTTAAACTTGCCCCATTGGGAGGAATTCTGTAAAAGGATATAAAGTATCAGGCAAAAGAGCCAAAAAGGTAAGTAAAAGATAAAGAAAGAGTAAAGTTAAAGTTAATAGAAATAGAGGAGAGGGTTTATTTAGGAAAGTTGGATAGTTTAAATATTTCAAACTCATCAAACAGTGGCTTATAAAATGGATTATCTAGAATATCACCAGTTCTTGGAACAAGGAGTTAAAATACTCCCTCAGTATAGTTTAAAACTATATATTCTCCTATTTATTTATAATATAATTTTTTTAACTTTGAGATAATACAATAGTTGTCATTTATATTATTATTATTATAATTTTGATTTTTTATATTATAGATTGATTAATTTTATATAATTAATTTATAAATTAAAAGAGTAAAATAGATATAAAATTTTATATCAACTTAAATTTTTAGAATTTTATTAATTTTATAAAGCTATACTTGAAAAATTAAAGAAAGTTATATGATAACTCAAATTTTATTTTGAATAAAATCTTTTCATTATATAAAAATTAAAAAAATATGAAAGATATAATATTATTTTATATAGTTAAAATAAAGTTTTTAATATTTAATTAAGTGTTTTTTATTTGATTTTCCAATATTCTAGTTAAACTCATCTAAAATAATATTGAAATAATTATGAAAGATATTATTCAGATATTAATGGTTAACTTAAACTTAACTAGAGTATATATTTTAATAACATTAAATTTCAATCTATATATAAAAGAGATTTGATTAAGCAAGTATATAAAAAATAATTGAAAAATAATCAATATTCTAATCAGTTAATAATAAAAATTTAAACTGTCAATATTTATTAAATTATATATATCTTTTGAATTAATGAAATTAAAAATGATTTTTTTCTAAATTTTAAGTTCTAAATATCAAAATCAAAATAAAAAATTTTCAATTGTTAAAGTTATTAGAGTATCTAATTAAGTTAAATAAACTATAGTATACTATAATTGCTTCTGCATTGCAAAATTAATAAATACAAATTAAAATATCCATTCAAAGGAAAGTGATATCAATGTTTAAGAGATTAGCTGTAGACGACGCGGCATAAAGTTGGTCCAGTAGCCTGAAATAATTCGATAAAGGTTGATTATAAAGTTTTAAAATTATCAAATTGCCCTTATTATCAGCTGTGCCATCTAGAATAAACTGTAAACTTGTCATTGTCATAATAATGTATATTCCTCTCAAAATGTTTAAGGAAATTAGATAAACTCACATCAGAACATATTGATCATATTCGTTTAAATATATTGAAATTACATTTCCTTTTACAACATTTTGAGCTTTATTCTCCAGAAATGTTCTTTAGAAATAATATTTGCCAAATTTTAAGAAATATTAATTCTTGATTCAATAAAATTAATAAATTTATTAAGTTGGATATATTGATTAACCTAGTTTTTAAATATATATGTTAATATTTACATTATTTTGATTATAATTTATTATGGTAGATTATTAATATATAGTCATAAATATAATATATCCAATATAAGTATACGTCATTAAAAAATGTAAGTTTTTGAGATATTTATTCTGAAATACCAACCGCTATTAAAAAATTGAATATACCATTAATCATTATTGGATTTTAATATAATACGAAATCAAATAGTTAATTCCACATAAAATGACGAGTATAAACCAAACGAAATGTTGGTTCAAAGGGAAGTAATAATCATGACTAAGTGACCAACTATAAGCAGCACCACAGATAATTGGTCCAATCGCTTTGTTAAAATTGGACAATGTTTGATTGTATCCATTTAAAGTACCCAAGTTACCTTGATCACCCACGGTGTCAACGAGCATCAATTGTAGACTAATTGCGGCCATAACTAAACATATTCCTCTCAGAATATTTAAGAAAATTAGACAAATCCACATCAGAGTATAATGATCATACTTGATTAAATAATTCAACATTGGCATAGCAATATTTGTTATGATATATATTGGGAATACATGGCGATAAAGATTTAAGACTCCGAGGCGTTTTTGGATGAAGGAGAAGGTATATAATTGAATAAATAGCATACAGATACCACCAACAGTTAAGATATTAGATATATCGTGGGTCTTAAAATTCAGTCCTCCTTTAGATACGGATGTCACTGACCACAAAATAAAAAGTTCATTAGAAATTACTGTCACCAGTGTAACTAAACCAAATGCAAAAATAACAATTTTGCTCTGTATTGATATTGAAAATTTGCTAGTTTGATTCATAGCAGAAGGTGAATTGGTGGATGTAGAGGGTTGAGAATCGATCAATCTCTCCGTATCTTGCAAACCTTTAATCTTTTTAGAAGCCAAAGTTTCTTCCAAAAATGAATAACAAAGTATAGCATTGGTGAAATTAAGAATACCGCTCATTAGACATGGTAAAAAGTAAGGATACCTTTTAAAGAATTCAATTCCTCCAAATATTGCTGGGTATTTGTCTACAGGATTAGATAGGTAGCCGCCAATGGCAGAACCAAAAACACCTCCAAGTCCCACCATGAGAGGTAAGTAACTGAAAGCCTTGCCCCTATTGGATTTATCTGTCATCTCAGTCGCGGTCGATCTAATTACTGACACATTTCCACTCAAAAGACCAGTCATACTTCGAGTGACAATTGCCCAAGCCAGACTCTTGCTCAATCCGAAAAGGATCATACTAATACCTGATCCCACTAATCCAGTAACAATCACTGGTTTTCTTCCTACTCTATCTGATAAATTACCCCAGAATAAACTCGTACAGGTTTGAGTTACTGCGAATGAAGCAGCTATGGTACCTACATAGTATCCAAGTTGAGTTTCATCTTCAGTTAGGTTGAAATCCTTCACCATGAAGTAAACAAAGGGAAATAACAGACTGAATGCGAAGGGCTCTGAGAATCGTGCAAATAACAAAATGGTAAACTGTGGTTGTAGTAGAGGAGTCTCGACTTCCTGAGTGTTAGACACTAGTGGTGTTGTCTCGTCTGAATTAATGTCTTTTGTCCTATCTATCATTTTTGAAATCAAGTTACAACGAATAACTACTCTTTAAATGCGTATTTATACAATTGAAATATCGTGTTTTATTGCATATTACCAAGGTTTATTACGGTTAATAATTTTTTACATTTGATAATATTACTTTTTTGAATGCATAGTTTAGCTCTTCTCCCTAAATCTTATGACTATTGTAATTATTTTAAGAGAATTGGAATATTCTTATGAAATTTAAATTTGATAAAAATAGAAATAACTTTTATTATTGTATATATGGATCAATGCTTAATACATATTTCAACTTCTTTTAGAGAAGCACATACTTATCATTAACTATAAATTGATTTTTTGAATAAAAAATATTTAGATTTGATTATTAACTATTCCAAAATATCATAAAATACTTCAAATGCCAATTTCCAAGTTAGGCAATTAATGAATATTGAACTTGATTTAATTTATTAGTATTAGAAATTTGAAATTTTTCCAAATAACTTGGATTAGGGAAATTATAGATATTTCATATCGCATAAATACTATAAAGCTTATTAAAAGTGGCTAATTAGTTAGTAAGTGAATGGGAAACACCCTGCATTATCCTTATTATTGGAAGCATTCTCCCGGAATTATCCTGTCAAAATCCTAATTCCGAAATTAGATAAAATATTATAAATTTGATTAATAATTGAA
This sequence comes from Conidiobolus incongruus B7586, assembly GCA_000697335.1. NCBI lineage: Eukaryota > Fungi > Entomophthoromycota > Entomophthoromycetes > Entomophthorales > Conidiobolaceae > Conidiobolus > Conidiobolus incongruus. Next base: position 24,379 of record JNEM01011008.1, on the reverse strand, counting down.
AAATTGATTATATATATTATAAATAATAGTATTATTATTCAAAATGTTAAAGTTCAATTTCTTAACCTAAAAATATGATTAAAAACTAATGTTTATTAAAATTAATAATATAATGAAAATTTTATTCGATTTAAAGTGATGACAAAAAATTAAAGTAGTTTTTAATTGAAATCCATTGAATATAATAAGTATTGTTGCCATTTTTAGAATAAACTTGTAAAATAGATTATTAAAAGATTTTAAATAGTTGAAATTATTTCAAATTTAAGCCCTGATAATATATATTTGAATATAAAGTAAAATGTCAGTGTATCAGCAATATCAAGTAATAAATCATTTAAATTTTGGATATGCTAAATTTCAAATGATTTATCACTATATTTGGTAACTAATTTTTTTCTTACCAGTTATGAAAATTATTTAAAATTCAATTTTTCTAACTTTAGTATTTGAAATATTGTTCAATCTTTTAGTATTATGTTTGAAATTTGAACTTGATCCAAAATCCACGCATATGATAAAGATTATTAACAATTTTCATCAAAAAGTATTGTTTATTGTCAAAATAATTTTTTTGAATTATAAACACAATTTCAAATTTGTTAATTGGCAAATATCGTATTATAGCGCAATGCCTATAAGTTTGAATAGAAGATATTATTAAATTAAGCATTATGATATTATATTGCATATATTTTTGATGTGCTATTGCTAACATTTGGGTAATATATAAACAATATTGGTTGAGTTAAAAATTAAAAATTATTATGATTTGAATGATTCTTTATTCGTACTTATTGGATAAATTAAAATTTTAGTCTAAACATTGAGAAAGCTAATACTTATTCCAGTAATATTTATGCTTTTAAAATTATAACATAAAATACAAAAACAATGAATAATCCTGTTTAAGATTAAAATTAACTTATGAGAAATACATGTATATTTTGATAAATTAATTACTATCAATTGATTATATGTAATACAATATATTTATTAGATTTTAATAAAATATGATATCAAATAATTAATTACAAATTAAAAAGTCAATACGCACTATATAAAATGACAATTCAAACGGAAGTAATAGTTATGACTTAGGGACCAACTCTAAACAGTATCACACAAAATTGGCTCAATAGCTTTGACCAACTTAGCTAATATTTGGTAAAAACCATTCAAACTTCCTAAATTGCCTTCATCATCCATCGTGCCAATTAGCATGAGATGTAAACTTGTTGCTGCCGTAATCACACAAACCTCTCTCAGAATATTAAAAATGTCCAGATAAATCCACAGTATAGTGATTATTAATAACTAAATAATTCAACATAGCAGTTCCAATACACGCTAGTATATATAAGAAGAATGCATGACTACATAGATTGAAAACACTGATACATTTTTTGGATGATGTGGAAAGTAATTAGTCGGATAACAAGGATACATATACCATCAATAGTCAATCTTCTGACAATATCTTCTATTACAAAGTTAAGGCCTCCATAGGGAATTGATATCATTTACCATAACACAAATAGTTTATTAGGAATTATTGATATTGATGTAATTAGTCCAAATCCAAATATGACGATTTTCCTCTCTGTTGACTCTGAAAATTTGCAAGCTTGGTTATCATCTGGGATTGGATTTATGGATGTAAAGACTGAGGATCGATCAACCTTTCATTATCTTGGGATCATTTGGACAATTTTTTAGAAACCAAAGTTACATTCAAAAATAAATATGCAACAGTGGAATTAGTCAAATTAAGAAGCCCGCAGATGAAGCAGGATAAAAAGTATGGATACAGCTTGAAGAATCCGATACCTACAAAGATTGATGGGGATTTATCCGCAGGATTGGATAGATAACTACCAGTAGCAGCACACAAGATATTTTCAAGTCCATTTAGGGGAGGTAAGCGGCTGAATACTTAGTCTTAACCATAAAAATGTTGCCATTCAGCATACCACTAATGCTTCAAGCGACAGTTACCCAGGCCAAAGTCTTACTCAATCCAAAAAGGACCATAATAGCACCTGCTTCCACTAATCCAGTAATAATCACAGAATTTCTGCCTATTCTGTCTGATAAATTACTCCAGAATAAACTCGTACAGGTTTGAGTTACTGCGAATGAAGCAGCTATGGTACCTACATAGTATCCAAGTTGAGTTTCATCTTCAGTTAGGTTGAAATCCTTCACCATGAAGTAAACAAAGGGAAATAACAGACTGAATGCGAAGGGCTCTGAGAATCGTGCAAATAACAAAATGGTAAACTGTGGTTGTAGTAGAGGAGTCTCGACTTCCTGAGTGTTAGACACTAGTAGTGTTGCCTCGTCTGTGTAATTATTTTTTCGTTGACCTGACATATCCAAAATCAAAATTTAGGCAATATTTTTATTAGTATATTTATTATACCAAAATTATAACTATGGTTTAGCAAGTTTAAAAATATTATGTCCATTATTCAGTAAAAAAATAATGACACATTGACTAAGTATCTTATGGATTTAATATATTTAATCAAAGATCCATTTTTTAGAAAATTTGATATTTTAGCCTGTATTAATATTTTTTTGAAGAAATTTAATATTATCAATATTTTTAATAATACTATATATTTTATCATTATTTTTTAGAAATTAAATGAGAAATTTCGGAAATATTTATTAATCTATTTTATTATTTCTCAAAATAATAAATGATATTCCATTTTATTGCTTCAAATTTCGGTTCGGTAATATTGTATAAAATAAATTTAATTACAACTAACAGGTTCATAAATATATAAATTCTAAATTGATAATAATTTAAATAATTAATTGTACCAAATAGATCAAATTGAAATTATTAATCAATATTCCAATTGGCTTTGAAAAAAAGACTACAAATATTAACTCAAAAAATATTTTTATTTTGATGCGATTGAGAAAGGTAAGAATGTTATTATAAAGATATCAATTTGTCAGATTAAAATTAATTTGAATTGAGATTGATTTTAAAAGAATTTAAATAATTGAAAAAGCATATCAATGATAATATATACCAAACAAAATGGTAGTCAAATGGGTAAGAAAAATGACTACTCAAAGTGTAACTATAAATAACACCAGTTAAAGCTGGAGCAATGGATCGGGACACGCCTCCCAAAGTTTGAACTATACCGTTGAGCATTCCTAAGTTACTTTTACCTTCAGCAGAATCGATTAATAAAATATTAATGCTTGTCACAGCTAATGTATTACAAGCAGCTCTCAGCATAAGTAATATTAGTAAAAATGTCCACATTAGCAAAGTGTCTCCATTTTTGGCAAAGATATTAACCATTGGAATTAGAAAGCATACAAAAATGTAAATAGGAAAAATATATCTATATAGTTTCAAAGTTCCTAGCCATCGCTGCAATTTGGGATAGGCAGTCAATTGAACTAGCAAAATGGTAGCACCAGTAACAGAGAGTGCTTTGGCAATATCCTGTCTCGAGAATTTCAATCCTCCATTTGCGATGGGGGTAGCGGACCATAATACAATTAACTCATTGAACATGACAGCTGAGAAAGATAAGAGCGTACAACCGATCATTACCATTTTGCTTTCGTATGATATGGAATTATCATTCAATGGTAATGAATGATTACTAGAATTGGAAGATGATGACTCAATCAAGGTTTCTGTATCGGATCCAGATCTTCGGATCGATTGCTGACGTTTCAAAGTCTCATCGAGATAACAATAGGCAAAGAGAGCATTGAAAATATTTAGGACCCCAGCAAATAAACATGGTAAAAAGTACGGATAGGTAATCCAAAATGTACTATTTCCAAACCAATCAGGAAATTGTTCAGATGGATTGGCAAGAAATCCACCAACTATAGGACCTACAATATTTCCCAAACCAAACATCATTGGAAGGTAAGAGAATGCTACTGCTCTGTTAGATTTATCAGTCATTTCTCCAGCCATAGTTCTAATGACACCAACATTGCCATTCAGGATACCACTCAAACTACGAGTGAGAATTGCCCATATGAGTGATTTACTGAGGCCAAATAATATCAAACTTAAACCAGATCCTATTAATCCAAATATAATAACCGGTTTTCTACCAATTCTGTCTGATATGCTGCCCCAGAATATACTAGTACAAGTTTGCGCGATGGCAAAGCAAGAAGCTATAGTACCTACATAGTAACCAATCTCCGATTCTTTGTCCGTAACATTAAAATCTCGGACCATAAAGTAAATAAAGGGAAAGAGGATACTAAAAGCTAAAGGCTCTGAAAAACGAACCATTAATAAAACGTAAAATTGGGGCTGTGGTAATGGAGTTACTCTTTGAAATTCGAGACTTGGAGGGTGTGCTAACAGCGCAGTAGTCTCTAATGATTGATTTTGTGTTGGGTTCAGTGTTGTCATCTGTTAATTATTATTTTGCTATTATTATTATTATTATAATTGTTCTTTCTTAAGTGTTGACAATCACAAAAATGTAAATGTTAGACTAATTACCTTCTTTTATATTGAATTCATCCCCACAAATTGAGATTCTAATATGCCAATCAAGTCCGATTGATTACTCATTAATTTCTTAGCACTACTGCGTTATAGTAAGGAGATCAATTGTTATGATTATAATATCAAATAATGAATTAAACTTACCAAGCTGCGAACTAGATAGCCGCTTACGGCGGAAAGATACAGCCGCCGATATCCTATTCTTTTTTAATATTGATAATATTTTGCCAAGAGTACTTCTGATACCTCCAAATTTTCAATTTGAAATGGGCCTGACCTTATTTTCTCTTAGTGAAGTCACCTAAAAACTTCACTAATATTCTGTTCCATTTCTAATTTGTCAAGGTTTTTAATAAATTAAATTTTCCAGTTTGATCATATCAGAGAATTAGTGTGGATGTTTTTTAAATTTAATATATAATTAGATTTTATCATAATCATTTTTATATTAAATATAGTACAATCAAGATGAAAACATAAAATCTTCAATTAAAACAGAATAATTTATAATAATATATTTATAGAATTTTTTTATTTTGGAATAAATCAAACCTTAATAGTTTAATGTTATTTATTTGGAATATATCCAATTCGATATTTCACAAATCATTTAATATCCGAATTTATATAAAATTTAGAAATATTAATAAAATGTCATTTTGATTTATAAAAATATATTTACAGTATATTTATGCTATATTAATTCAAAGTTATTATTATTTTAGTAGTATTATTCGATTATTTTTTCAAAATTAATTTCTGATAATATTTAAAAAAAATTGAATTTTTAGTTCAAAAAATTTTAAAAGGAATTTACAGCAGTATTAAATTTGAAATTAACAAATAAATGTTTTATAAATCGGATTGTTATAATATTTTACCCTTAATAAATATTAATTATTAATTAAGATCAATGAAATAATTCATTTTATATTTGAAATTAATAATTCCTAAATTTTCTTATTTTATTTTTCAAACATACTAAAATCAAGGGAATAAATTTCTGATGATAAGTTTTTCAAATACCTACAACCAATCAAAACCATTCAAAAATTTAAAGTTTTCATTAGTTAACGTGATGGTTACGAAATTAAACCTAGAAAATTTTATTAATATATTGTCATTAATTGTAATGACACTGGCTGGGAAGTCAAGTGTCCAATAACTTTTAAGTAAATAGTCGTCTTCCGGGACGGCTCCTGTTTGGTGATATAAAAGGGGTAATTTATTGTTTAACCTGGATTATTGGGCTGTACCCTAGGAAGAGGACAGACGTGATAACTTGGTTGTAGTCGGCATATTTATAGTTTCTTGACGTGTCTTCCCAGCGTACGAACCGTACGTCGGATGGAACGATTGATTGCATTGCTTGGGTGTATTTTGTGGTCACGTTGCAGGTGGATCTGTGACGGGGTTCTCGAATGAATTGAATTGTTAAGGACGAACGGGTCCTCCGGCCCGTGACATTAAATACAATCTACGCTCTCCTTTGACCATTTGATCTACGCATTCCTGAATTTATTTATTTTAGAACTATATTTATAAGTAATAGTTAATTTAGGGTTTACATTTGATTTTTTTACTTTTTGACCAGTAGATTAATATTAAATTATATTGAAATCAGATGAAAAATATATTAGATTGTATTAAATATAAATTTCATTAAATAAAAATAATTAAAACCAGGCTCAATTGGATAAGTGAAGATAATATAGTTAATGAACTAATTATATTACAAATTGATCAAAAATAAATTGTAGTGTCATAAAAATTAATTTTATCAACTGCAAGCAAATTCAAGTGGTCAAAGGTGGGAGTAATATTTTATACAATATTTTGATATTTCCATAAGTTATCTGATTTCGTTATTATCAATCATATATTTGAGCTATTGGTGGTAATCCCAATAATGCAGACATACCTGTTACCGATAACCTAAGTTCCAGAAAAACCGATTACATAATATATAAAATTGATGAAAAATGTGATCTAGATAAATTAAATATACAAAACTTCCAATAGGATTGAACTTGAACCAAATATAGCATGCTTTGAGCTATATTTAATGGATAATAATTTCATTATAACAATGATAATATAAAGAAATAAGAGATGTATCAATAAATATTATATCACCTATGGAGAAATAATTAATCATTTATATTACTATATTTTTATTTTATTTGACCAACATTATAAATTTTTTTTACCAATTTTATAATAATATTCATTTGTTTAAAATTGAAATTTTATAACTTGGATACTGTAGATAAAATGGTTTATATATTATATCAATACTACAATATACATATATAAAAACACTTTTGACTAAAAATTGGGCTAAGTGAGAAAACATAATTTTATTTTGCTTATACCAATCAATAATCTCTAAATCTAATATTATTTAATGTATATATTGAAAATTATACGAGTACAAATAGTTGCAGAGGCATAAAATTGCTAAAATATACCACACTAAATGATAGTCAAAAGGGTATGGGAGTTGGTTACTTAGGGAATAGCTATAAAACGCTCCGCTGAGAGCTGGAGCTAAAGATTTACAAATTCCGTTTAGGGTGCGACTCAAACCGTTCAACATGCCCAAATTGCCCTTGTCGATTGCAGACTCAACGAGTAGAATGTTGACACTTGTATTACCCAAAATATTGCAAGCTGCTCGGATTACGATCAGGACGACTAAACTAATCCACATTAATGTGAAGTTGCCCTGTTTAGCGATAAGATTGACCATTGGGAACAAAATGCATACTATCATATAGATGGGGAACACTGATCGATATAGTTTCAAAGTACCTAGCCATCGGTGTAATGGAGCATAAGTTACTAATTGAACGAATAAAATTGATAGTCCCGTAGTTGATAACGTTTTTGCGACGTCTTTATGCTTGAAACCTAATCCTCCTTGAGAAATATCAGTTGCTGTCCAGAGTACAATTAATTGATTGAATATTATTGAACAGAGAGATAAAAGAGCAAATCCTATCATTACCATTCGACTATCATTGGAGATATAAGAACTAAAGCGATTTTGTAGTAATGGTGCCGCAACAGAGTCTGAAGATATAGTATTATTTATAGAGCTTTCTGAATCAGATCCACTTCTAGAGGCTGGTTTATGCTTTAAAGTCTCTTCCAAGTAATAAAAAGTAAACAACAAAATTAATATATCAACACTTCCTGCAAACAAGCATGGTAAAAAGTAAGGATACTTGGTCCAAAATGCACTTTTGCCAAACCAACCAGGGAACTGGGCAGCTGGCCTAGCGAGGAACCCAGCAATGAGAGGACCAACAATATTTCCCAATCCCTTCATAACAGGAAGATAACTGAAAGCTTTAGGTCGATTCGATTTGTCCGTCATCTCCCCTACCATAGCCTTCACGACACTTACATTTCCATTGAAGATTCCGTGCAAACTACGGGTTAAAATCGCCCAGATAAGGGATTTGCTAAGTCCGAATAATATTAAACTAATGCTGGATCCAATTAATCCAAAGATAAGAACAGGTTTTCTACCAATCCTGTCTGATAGAGTGCCCCACATAATACTAGTGCAGGTTTCGGCAATTGCAAAGCAAGATGCTAAAGTACCTACATAGTAACCAACTTGGGTATCATTTTCCGTAACGTTGAAATCTTTTACCATAAAGTAGATGAATGAAGATATTATACTGAGGGACAGAGGTGAGGACAATCTAACAAAAAGAAGGATATAGAGTTTAAGTTTTGGCAATGGTGTTGGTAATGGTTTTTGATCGATTGAATTAGATTTGTTATTCAATAGTGGTGAAGTTTCTAAAGACTGTTGACTTTGAGCTCTATCAGTCATCTTTTATTATTATTTTTCTTATTAAATTAAATTAAAAAGTAATTTTTAAAATTGTAATTTACAAAATAAAATGAGAGGAAATGAAGTCCCTAACACTTATTTATATCTGTTTTCATCCCCCCAAATTATTACCGCTGGATTTAATTTGTGGCCTTATTTTCTTTTTTGTAACAAATGAATAATACTGCATTTAGGTTACTTAAACACAGTTTGGAATTTATCTTTCAAGTTCCATATATGTGTTTATTTGTTGTGAAAAAGTAAACAATTCAAATAAAATATGTTGCATTTTATCGCTTTTCTCCAAAGAATATTATAATGTTTTTAATATTTTTAATTTCAAAAAATTAAATGGGATTTTATCACTATATTAGAGTCATGCTACTAATTCTTTCATACATTTTAATTTGTTTATTAATAGATCTTGGTGATACACTTCATTGGTAAAATCACAATTATTGCATTTTTTGGAATATTGAGAATTATGGAATTTAATATCCATTTGAGTGTAGGATATAATGCTTCGTATGAATTTTGGTATAAAATATATATTGCCAAAATGAATTTAATTATAATTATAATTATCAAAATTTTCAAATAATATAATATTATACTAAGATTGGATAAGGATAGTCTTTGATTTTTAAATAGATACAAATACATTATGGGTTTATTGAATTAAATATTTAATTATATATTAAAGAATGTGATTGATTTACTAAAATTATATTTTACACTACTTCCCATTTAATCTGGCAATTATATTGTCATTGTATTGTACTTCATACTTCAATTGGGCTAAATTATATAATATTAACTAAACTTTTAGTCCTAAATTCATTTCTTTCAAGCCAACATCAAATTCATGAATAAAATCAAATATGTAATATCCAAAATTACAACCCAAGTAGTTATAACCACATTGCTATCAGTATCTTTTGATTCGAATAAGCCATCAATTTGAAGGTTGATATAAAAGGCAGTCATAGTCAAAACTAATGTGAAAATTAAACTAATATTAATAGGTAGCATTTCATATTTCTCGAGATTGATCAATATTTATTTAAATTTTCATCTAATGAATTTAATATTAATTTTTTTTAAAAAATATTTTCAGATATTAGGTAAACTCGAATTTCCCAATACGAACATTGGATATAAATTAAAAGAAAATCAAAGAAAAATGATTAATTTTTGAAAAAAAAATAAATAATAAAATTTTAGTGTAAAAAATAATATAAAAATAATTATTTTTTATTTAATAAACTTAGGCTGAAAATTTACAGCCAAACTTTTTGAATATTCAAAAATATGGATTATTAAAAATTTACTACGATTATTGGATATAGAATTTGTGTATATTATTCATTTTGAGTAATGCAATATAAAAAATGTAAATATATTTTTTGATATAGATATATATATATATTCTACTTTATATATGATTTTAATTAAATTGCATTAAATATCACTGAATTTGATCTTATAATTCACCATTAAATCATCAATGTGTTCATTAAATTTTGAGACACAATTTTAATAGTGGAATATCATATTGAACTCAAGATCTAATGAGATTGTTTTATATATTATGGATAAATTTATAATTGGAAATTATTAAATAATTTTGTAGAATAATTTTATATGTAATTTGTTAAAATATTAAAAAGGTGAATGTAATCACGACAGCTACAGGATTTGAACCTGTGCGGGCGGAGCCCATCAGATTTCAAGTCTGACTCCTTAACCACTCGGACAAACTGTCTTAAGTAAACTGGTAAAAAGTCCCTTTATTAATATGTATAATTTTCAATTTTTCTTTTAATTTATTCCTTTAATAATATTTTTCTGTTTATCTATTATTCAATTTTCTTAATGTAATAATTTTCAATCTCTCTATATCTAATAATTGCTATCTTTTCCTTGCTTTGATTAAATCCCATTAAATCTAAATTGTACCTGATTTTAAATTGTACAACAATTTGCCAACGGAGTAGAACAAAAGTTAATATTGATAACTAGGATATCAATAGATAGATAGTGAGAAATTATTATTTATTAAATATTAATAGTAGGATTGATAATAATTATCCCCATCCTTGTAATTGGAGCATAACTTCTTCAACTCGTTCTTGAATTTCACAGGATCTTCAATCTGGTTGAAATATGTTGTGGGGAATTTGGTCACTTCGGCATCACAGAGAGAGATGTAGTTGGAGGCACATTGTGTGCACATTCTTTCAGGATTGCGCACGGGATTACCGCTAGCTTCAGCATTCAGGATTTTGGCAGCGGACTGCTGGAGTTCTTGAATGCAGTAGGATTCGGAGTTGGGAGATTTTTGACATGCTAGTTGTACCAATTTGGAATCTGTCCACTGATGATACGCTGTATTGGTAGCATTTTGGTAAGATTGGGATGGTGATTCGGTACCGCTGCTAGAGGCTGAACATTCCGATGAGGGTTTGGAGAAGCAGGAGGATACAATTTCGCGACTCATTTGGATCATTGGTTCCATGCAGTTAGGCTTACAACCGGTGTAAGTCGTGTCAAAGAATAATGAGCCTTTGGGGAAACAGTCTCGAATCGATTCATTGCTAATTGCTTCGTTCACGCGCTTAAGAGTGGACTGACATTGTTCAGATGGATTCTTAATATCCGATCCAAATTTCTCGTCCTTGGTGGTTGGATAGGATCCCTTGTCATCCGTGGGATAATTATTAGTAGGATAGTTGGACTTATCACGATTATAGTCATTTCCACCACTAATATCATAATAATAAGGACTAATCTGTGCTGTCAAAGCACTCATTAATCCCAACAACTGAATTAACATCATTAAAGCAAATTCAACTCACAAAAAGTTGAACAAATATTAAATAAGGGGACTATTTCAAAGAGAGAGAAACTAATACCAATCGTAATTGAGAGGTATATGCTGTGCATTTATATTTTTTTCAATTTTCAGAACCATTTGATTGAAGTGGCACAAATTTAGCCAACTAATAAAAATCTATGTTAATAAGGATCCATTCTTTGTTTGATTTGTCAGTTGGGAATTTTGATGACTTTTAAGTTGTTAATAATGGATGAGAAGTATATAAAATACTAGTCAACTACTAGTTCATTGATATTGACATAGACAATTGACCAATAACTAGTGAAATATAGTATATTTTGATAGATAATCAAACCAATCATCCTATTTATAACTCATTAATTAATTTTAAAAGAAATGAATTTTCAGCCAACTGTGACAGGGGATAAATAAACCAGTTTAATTTTATTTGTTGATAAAATATTAGCGCAATTATAGTGGTTATTTATTTGGTAATTGGTGGTGTATTGGGATTACTAACTGTTAATTGATCATCGTCCAATTCATCTTCAGAATCTTCTCCATTGGCGCCGTCGCCATTAGCATTGGAATTACTGGCTTTTTTGGATTTTCTCTCCTGCATTAAGTTTTTATAATCTAATCAAAATAATTAATAGGGATTCATGTAAAAATAATATAGTGTAAATTACCCGCTGAAGAATTTTGCACATAATTATTAAATTGATCGAATTCTAAAATTTCTAAAGCGTTGATAACATCATTTACAGTAATATATTTACGATTATTTTTAATAGTAAATTCTTGAGCTCTAAATTTTAATATTAATATGGTAAATTGTTTGGATTGATTATCAGAGTTACACAGCTGCCAAATGATTAATAAACACGGTGGAAGATCTCGTAATTGCAGCTTTAGCTTCAGCTTGCAATTTGATATTCTTAGGGAACTATTTAGAAATATTAATAATAAGATAATATATGTGATAATATTTCAATTACTCTCTCTTTAATAATTTTAATAATAGTATTTTGAGGTAGTACCAAGTCGTCCAAAGTAATATTGATATCCTGTTGTATTTGTTCACTATTGCTCAACTCTCTTTGTTTTTGGGGTTGATCTTCTGTTAAAGTGTTATTGGTATTTAAATCTAATTGCACTGTATTATTATTATTATTATTATTATTATTATCATTGGTTTCTTCCATTTTTAATAAAATGAATTTATATTAATTCCAATTATCATCATATTTCGAATTTACAATTGAATTTTATCTCATTTATTTATTAATTTAAAAATTATGGGATATTCTCCAATAATATAATTAAATGAATTCAAAAATGTTCATTTGGCTGCTTCTCTCATCGAATCCCTTATCAACTGTCTAGAAATTAAATCAGCTTGTCTAGTAGGTTCTGGAATTCGAAATTGACAGGTTTTTAAAACTAACTGAATGGCTGTCAATAAACTGATTTTATGACCTATGGACACAAAAATAGGGTTAATGAGATCTAATTTGGGTTTTAAAGCCTATTAAAGGTATATTAATAAAAACATAATAATAGCATATTCACTCAAACTTACAACACCATAGACAAATCCCGATTTTCCCTTCAATTCTACAAACTCAACAATCGATTGAAATTCCTTTAATTTCATTTTAATCTCTTCATTCGTTATCAATAAGTCGTCAAAGAACAAATAATTTTTGCTTATGCCAATCGTTGGAATATCACAGAGAATTCCCAAGTGACTGGCTAGGCCCATTTTCATGGGATGATAAATGCCGTTGCCGTCCACAAAGATTACTTGGGGGATCAGGTGAGGTGAATTGGCTTTTAATGTGTCTATTAGATGTTTGAGCGGTTCCACCTCGCGAAATGCTAAAAATCCACTGATGTATGGTTGCTGGAGTTGGATCCAGGCATATTCTTTGTGAATGACCTAGTTATGAAGATATATTAAATATATTTAATATGCTAGTATTGTGTTTTACTTTTAATTCAGGATAATTTAATATAACTAAATTTGCACAAGCCAATTGAGTATCAGTTGGATGAAAGCTCAGATCTACACCACCTATCAATTTTAAATTTTTAAACTCATTATCTTCAGTATTAAACTCAAAATTTAATTCATTATCATTTAAAATTAATTTCTTTTGTAACTCTATTTGCTCCCTGTCATATGATTAGCTAAGGTATATTATTTAGTATTCAGTATGTATTACTGTTTCCATTTAGTTTTTAATTCTGCAAGTTGTAAGTTATTTGATCCTTGCATTTTGATTAATTATAACTCTGATCATGATCTTATTATGATCACTTAATATAAATATAAGATTTGAAATTAAAAATGTGGGATATATTGCCAAATAAAAAAAATTAGGAAATTTACAAGTTTATTTGAATTAGATTTAAATACAAATTGATATTAAGTTTGGTAAAGACTAGATTCCAAAAAACTTTTAGAAATTTCAATATTTTTAAATTGATTGAATTCTTTGTTAACAGTCGTTGAATGATTTGTTAAGATAAGGTACAACTTGTGAATGTAGCTTTTCAACTTGTAAATCACATCAATTTCGTTGTCTACGTGGATATACGGCTCTAAATGGCGTACTATATGACTCTTGCCTTCTACTGAGTTGCAGAATAGAATTTTGCGAGTGTCAAGTTGGTGCTTTTGAACGAGTTCAGAATGATTTAAAAGATTGAGAATTTGATCTTGTTCAATTTGGGAATTCACTTGCGCTATGAAGTAGACATCGTACCTTTCGCAAAGCTGGGTAAGTGCTGGCACCACGGATTCTACAAATGCAAAATTGGGTACTTTGGGGTCTGGAGAAGGATTCCATAGGATTATCTAAACAAAGCAGTTAGTTATAATTTATGAAAATACAAACAATTATAATTACTTTATTTAAAGAAATAGTACATTTCCTCTTAATTTTAGGTTTTATCTGTTTAGTTCGTTTAGTCTAAATACAAATTATCATAAATCGCCGATAATTATAATCCTATTTTAAATTATAAAATACCTCCTTTAAATGTAAATTAATCACCCTAGACCAAATAACTTTACCAAATCTTAACAGTCCAATTAAAATCAAAATACCAAATAAAATACTATATCTTTGAGTTTTTAATTTGTTTTTGAAATTATTATAATAGTTTAGTATAAAATTCATAATTATTTTTATATTTATTATTATTAATTATTGGTAAAAATGAAATAAGGGTGAGTGTAAGATTGAAAGATGAAAAAAAATTGAATTCTAAATGAATTTGAATCATTGATTAAATAATGGATAATGAATTTTTTAATTGGCATGTGATTAGGTGATCTTGAACAGAGTTTTAATTTTAAGTCATTTTGGTCAGGTAGATTAATCCTAATTTGTTCACTATTGGAAACTTAATAATTGATTTTCTGAAATTTCCTGACTATTTATTCTGATATTAGGTATTTCGTCATTTAGAGAGATAAATTAAACATATCAAAGTTAGGTTATAACTTTATTAGTTTGTTTAATTTTCATATGTTATTATATATAAACTTTAATTTATTTTCATAGCTTAAATTGAGGATTTTTTCAATAATATCAAAAATGGAAATGAAACAGATAAGGATATTTTTTTGATGCGAGTCACATTGTTACTTCAAATGAATTATGAGAATTATTGCAAAAAATATCATTGACAGTTTTATTGATAATAAAAACATAGTTAAATGTATTATAAATTTGTTAGACATAATATTTATGATATTATAATCAAAATCAATTAATAGGTATTAATATTTGAATAATTGGATTATTACGAATAAAACTGTAAGTTATACTTATTGATTCAGAAGTGAATCATATAATAATTTAAAAACTTTTCATTTATTTTGGAATCGATTTTAAGAATAAATGTCATAAAATTTATTATAATCAATTTCAGTAACGTTGGTTTGCTGTTTTGAGTATTTCTTTTTGATTTTTATTAATAATTAGTGCTATTCAAAATGACATATTTATGATTTTATCTTAGCAATATTTGTTACCTGATTTGATATAATTTATCAACAAAAACTAAATTGAATTATTTGAAAAATTACCCAAATTTTTTTAAAAAATATGTATTAAAGCATTATTATCCCAAAAAATTGATATTTGAATTTATTATAATATGACCAATAAAAAAATTTATTTCATCTGCGTGTTAATATTTAATACAATAATAATAATAATAATAATAATAATAATAACATAAACCTATTGTACTCAAATTTATTATAATAGTATTTTTATTTCCGATTATAGTTATAGAGTAAGGATCGATGAAAATCAGTTTAAATTATCTTTAATTTCAGTATGTTTACAAATCCAAAATTATGGCCATTCACAAAGGATAATGTAACTGTCTCCCAATTCTGAATTTGTTTGAATCTTAATAGGTAAAAAATTAAAAGATCCTTCAATTAAATTATTCAAGAGTAATATTTAAAAAATCAATTGTTATTAAAATTGTTTAAAATATCGAGATATACATACATATATATATATATATATATATATATATATATATTTATAAAGAGTGATTTTTAAAATTAAGTTTGATGTTTATTAGATCAACACATTATCATTAGAAATGTATTCAAGTTAATTTTTTACGTTAGTAAACTTTAATTTCATCATTTTTATAATTTTTATCAATATTCAATTCATTTAATATAGGCCATAGTATTTAATTTATATTTTGTAATCTATATAAAGTCGTATAGTTATATAATAATTGTAGTTAACATTAATAATTTTTTCCAGTAATTATATTATCATATCAATATGTATTTGATAGATGTTTTTATATACATTTTCAAGTGAAACCTAAGCACCAGCATAATGTGCTTAATTATATTTCAATAAAAAATAAATATTAAAAACACTTGATTTAAAATTGTAAATTTCATGTATGATGTCAGAGTGCCCAAGTTTAATGAAAATGTTTAATCCAAAAATCTTTTGAATCAATTGCAAAAAAATTTTAACTGGTTTTTTATAAATATTGATTAAAAATTACCCTATCAGTATATCAGTTTCATTTTTCATAAACTATACCAATATAACTATAAATTTCTGGTGGAACCACTAGTAGTTATCCAAACGATGAAAAAGAGATTGATATAATAACGACTATATACTACGATTATTTGATACATATACCATCAATACTTAGTCAAGATAATAAAATCCTTGGCAATATAAACAATATAGAGAATTGATTATAAAGGTTAAACAATTTGTCAGTTACCGAGAAGTGGTTATTTGAACTACCAATTAAATTGTAGAATAGCGAATTAAGCTCTTGTTGAAAGGATGAATGACTGTTGTGGTATTGACATTAGCTCTCTAATGGGAGATTTTTTTAGAATTGATGATTTTTTATAATCAAGTTAAATAATTTTGAATTTGGAAATAAATAATGATAGAGACTAAATAAATAATGATTTTATATTAATTACTAGAGTTTTGAGTATAATAATGTAGTAAAAAGATGGCAAGTGAAGACCCATATCAAAATCAGTCGATATAAATGACTACTTTGTTAACAAATGAGCCAAGACTTGTCGATCAAGAACCCGAGCCCACACCATTATCACAGCCTCAACTTTATATCCTATTGATGGTTCGATTATCAGCACCTCTATTCTACAGCATTATATCTCCATTCATGTATTTCATGATAAAAGATTTTAACATTACGGACGGAGAATCTGAATTGGGTTACTATGTAGGAACAATTGCATCCTGTTTTGCAATCGCTCAAATGTGTACCAGCATATTTTGGGGTAGTGTGTCTGACGGGATTGGCAGGAAAGTAGTACTCATCTGTGGATTAATTGGATCCAGCATTAGTTTTATTTGGGTTGAGCAAATCGTTAATTTGAGCAATTTGTACCCGTAGTTTGAGTGGTATATTTATGGGAATGTAGGTGTTGTGAAGATAATGGTTGAAGAAATGACTGATAAATCCAACAGAGCTAGAGCTTTTAGCTATCTTCCTATGATGATGGGATTAGGTAATGTGGTAGGTCCTTTAATTGGTGGATTTCTTGCCAAACCGGCAGAACGATTCCCTGTGTGGTTCGGAGGTAATCCTTTTTGGACTACATATCCTTATTTTTTGCCTTGTGTAATTGCTGGTAGTATCAATTTATTGTCTGCATTATTTGAATTTTACTATTTGGAAGAAACTTTGAAACAAAAGCCATCTTATAGAAGGGGCGGATCAGATTCAGGAAGTTCGATACATTCTGTAACTTCGGATCCCAATTCACAGCCATTGTTACAAAATCGCTTTGGCTCTTCCATATCTAATGACAGCAAGGTGGTGATGATTGAATTTGCTCTGATGGCTCTATCTTCAGTAATGTTTAACCAACTGATTATATTGTGGTCAGTTATCGACATTTCAAAAGAAGGTCTAAGTTTTGAACATGATGACATTGCCAAGGCAATATCACCCACTGGTATTATGATTTTATTTGTTCAACTGGTTACTCACACAAAACTGCAACAATGGTTAGGAACACTAAAATTATATCAATCAGTGTTTCCCATCTATATGTCTATATGCAATTTGATTTCAATGGTGAATAACATTGCCAAACAGGGAAACGATACACTAATGTGGGTCACCATGATTATATTAATAGAACTAAGAGCAACTTGCAATACTTTAGGAAATACTAGCTTGAATATACTGCTAGTGGAATCTACAAATGATACAGGTAGTTTGGGAATGCTGAATGGTGTAAGTAAAACTTTAAGCTGAATGTCAGGGGCTCTAGCACCTGCTTTAACTGGTACTATATATAGTTATTCTGTGAGCCACGAGTTTCCTTATTCATTTGACTACCATCTAGTCTGGTATATTTTAGTACTTCTATGCTATTTCAATTATTGTTACTCGTTCAATTTTAAAAATATTCAATAAAACCTTTACAATATACTTTCCAAATAATTAATTCTAACCAATATCTATTTTGAGTTTGCATGTTCAAAATGATTGTAATAAAATTTTGCAATTATTTTGTAATATTGTATGAGTATATCGAATACACTTTCATACAGTTATGTTTATTAATACAATAATTATTAATAGTATGTATAAAATATGAAAAATCATTATGAACGAATATTAAGTTGTATCAATATAAAAGTGAATTAATTTCTCTTGACCAATCTTGCAGCAATTCTACCACTCTTGGGTTTGAAATTGACAAAATTGATAATTTCATCATCTCCAGATTGTTTCTCGCTAGGATTTAAGCGTTTTAGACTATATTTGGACAATAAACCAATGAGACATAGGGTAATCTCCATCCATGCAAGATGCTTGCCAATACATACGCGGGAGCCTTTGGCAAAGGCCATAATGGAATCTTGAAGTTTGTTTTTGCTGCTATCTAACCATCTCTCAGGTTTAAATTCTTCTGGATTCTCGAAGTAAAGGTCGCTGTGTTGATAGGAGTAAATACTAACTGATACTTCAGTCTATTTGATATAATTAGTTAGTTTTAACTCAATGATTGAGATAATCAAAATTGAAATACTTACATTAGCTGGTAAATAGTAGTCTTTTATAGTTGTACCTCCTTCGGGCACGACTCTTGGAACACCAAATGGGAAAGCCGGTGTTAATCTCATTGTTTCGTATATAATACCTTCCAAGTATGGGAGATGTTCGCGACACCAGAGATAGGGTTTAATGTTGCCATTTTCATCGACTGGTTTTACGCGATCGATCTCCTCGACAGTTTTTTGGTAACATTCTGGATATTTGAGTAGATTGTAAACACACATAGACATGGTTGACGCAGTACTGTCCACCCCTGCAAATAATAGGATAGTTGCTTCAGATTCCAGATCTGTATCTGTTAATTTTTCATTGGTATCGGGTTCTTTAGCATTGAGGTAGTAATGTATTATATCTTTGGTATTAGATTGGGATTGCTTTTTCAAAGTTATAGCGTTTCTGGCAAACTATATTTAAATTAATATTAATTTGATCGAATAATAGAGAGAGAGTTACCTCATTCTTATATTCGATTGCTTTATATAATTTATTCAAGAACGGCAATTTAATATAGTGTAGGAATGGAAAAGTAATATACTAAATTAAGTCTAGTTAGATGGATGATAAGTATTGAAATTAGATTATCGATTACCAAAACCATCATTGTAATAGAATTTTTCATTGCTTCCATAAATTCGTGTTTTTTATTGTTGATCATATTAAATTTTTGACCAAATGCTAACTCACCGATCACATCCTAATAAATAACTAAATATCAGTATATCAATATATCAGATATCATAATAATAAACTTACTACTGTCAAATATTGAAATTCATCAATAAAATTGATAATTTCATCACTTTCACTATTTTTCTCAAATTTTTTCAACATTTCTCTAACACCATCATTCCAAATGATTGGCTGCATTCCATCCAAATTCTTTTGACTGAAAGCATGACTCACAATACGTCGTCTTTTGCTATGCTCATGTCTATCTATTATACTGAATAAATTGAGACCAAAAAACTTTTGGAAATATTTGGTGAAGCTGGATTTTTGAAACTTGTTATTGGTATAGATCAGTTTTGAGCCTATTTGGTCTATTACACTGATACTATTTGGTCCTGTTCTAACTACAGGTCCGTACTTTCGATGCCATTCGAGAATTTTTTCGTGTAAAGTGCCATTCATCTGGTGATAGGATGAATATAGTGAAGTTGGGATTACATACCAAGGGCCTGGTATGCGACTCAATGGATGGATGTAATATAAGTAGATGAATTTGGTGAGTTTATAACCGCAGAAAGCTGCAATGATACTTTTGATCCAAATACCCCAAGTAGAGCCAATGAAATATGGACAATTCATTAAATTGTTATACATATTCATATTATTACAAGCTTTTACTATTATGAAACTATCGAAATAATGTGAATTTGAATGCTATTTATACTTATCAACATCGATATTAATAAGTATCTAAGGAGCAATTAATGTTCCCGACTTGATTTTAAAATTTGATTGAATTAATTGAACCGAAAATTTAGTTCATTGTAAATTTTAATCTTTTCATAATTAACAATTTAATGATTATGATTACATTTGATTATTGATTTATGTTTGATGATTTTCAAATTATTGTTTGATCCAAGTGATTTATTTTCTATATCATCTCATCATCATTTTGATATTTGCTTTTCTTTCATTATAAATCATGGATAAATTTATCAATATATTAAACCACGAATAAACTAAAATCAAATCAAAAAAATAATATGAGATTTTAGATTTACTTCTAGGAGTGCAATTTCCCTAAAGTACAAGATGAGTTATTAGACTTTAGTAAGAACCGAACCTTGTAACAATCTCACTAAAATATGAGTTTGGGCCACTCTGACAGATCACCACAATTAACAAAATTAAAAGTAGCAAGTAACGAGATTTCAGTTCCCTTTCTAGTTCAGATTACAATCATTAAATTGATAATTGAAAATAAAATGATAGGGTATAAGGAATACGATTATAATGTTTATATTAAAATGTTCGAAAATATTAAATCTATCGCTAAATCCATAATATTATATTTATAAAAAACATATATTTGAAATTGGCTATATTTATTAGCCATTCTACTAATATAATATTGCATTTATAATATATTCTAAAATATGATCTCATCTTTTATAGCAATGGCTCATTTTTGACTTTTTCAATTTGAAATAATTGCTTAATCAACTATTCAGTTTGCTTTGATATAACTTTATCAATTATTAGCTCTAAATAACAAAGATCTAATCTATTTGGATCAATATCCTAATTAAATAGGAAATTGAGTATATTTGGGTATTTAATCAAAAAATTATCATAATATTAATTAATTCAATTTTACCACCAAAAATTATAATATGGGTATATTTTAAATTATAAATTTTAAATAACAATATATATTATACATATTATATTATGATAAATAATTAGTTTTTATTTAATATTTTTATGAATATATTAAAATGATTTTAAACTCAATCGACCTGATATTCTACCACTCTTAGGTTTGATAGTAACATAGCAAATCGTCTGATCGTCCTTTGCCAACTTCTCTTCCTTGTTCAAGTCATGAATGTGAAATTTGGTGATGAGACCAACAAAGCAGAGCATGATTTCCATCCACGCGAGATGCTTACCAATACAGACGCGGGAACCTTTGCCAAAAGTGTATATTTTATCACGTATAATAGCCTCGTCAGCTTCGAGCCATCTTTCTGGGATAAATTCTTTGGCGTTTTTGAATTCAAGTTCACTCTTGTGAAGTGCAGATACGCTCACGGATACTTCAGTCTATTAAATGAAGATCAGTTAGTATTCCATATATCGGAAATTCGTTAATATATTGATGATATTGAAAATGTGGATCGATTAGATGTGACTTACCTTTTCTGGAATGTAGTAGCCATTGATGTTAAATCCACCGCTAGGAACTGATCTGGAGACGCCGTTTTGGAATGGGGGTATCAGGCGCATAGTCTCTTGGATTACTGCAACCAAGTACGGGAGATTCTCACGGCACCACAGATATGGCTTGACTTTGCCATCGTCGTTAATTGGCTTGACGCGATCGATCTCTTCGACTAGTTTGTGGTAGACTTCAGGGTGTCTAAATAGGAAGTAAATACACCATGCCATTGTAGCTGCAGTGCCATCCACTCCTGCGAACAGAACTAATAGACTTTCAGACATGAGCTCTTCTTCGGTAAGACCTTCTCCAGTCTCGGGATCGATTGCATTGAGATAATGATACATTATATCTTTGACATCCATTTGCGATTTCCGCTTTTGCTCCAAAGCTTCCTTACAAAACTAGAGCAAATATGTCAGTCAGTGTTAAGTTGATTCAGTTAAGTGGTTACTTGGTTCATGTATATCATAGCATCATACTGTTTACCCAAGAACGGGATTCTTCTATTTTTCAAAAATGGTACCGTCACATACTATAATAGTTATTAATGTGAGCTTATTAATACAATATTAGCTTTAAAACTCACCAATACTTGAATAATCTGCGATTTTGAGATAGCGTCCATCAAATTACACTGTTCATCTTCAATCATATTAAACTTCTGACTGAAAGCCAACTGTCCCATGATATCCTAATAATCTTTAATAATAGAGCTTGAGTTTTTCCAGCATTCACTTACAACTGTCAAATAATTGAACTCCTCCAAAAAATTGATCACTTGGTTATCCTTGCACTTGGCCTCAAATTTTCGCATAAGTTTCTGGACACCTTCCTCCCAAATGACGGAATGCATCTCATCCAAATGCGCCTGACTGAAAGCATGACTCACGATTCTTCGTCTACGGCCGTGCTCCACACGATCCGTAATGGTGAATAGGTTCTTGCCGATGATCGCTTGGATCAGTTTGGTGAATCTAGATTTTTCGAATTTGGAATTGGTGTAAATGGTCTTGGACGCTTTAGGATCGATTGTGATTACTGCATTCGGTCCAATGCGTATCAAGGGACCATAAATCTCGTGGAGGCGTTCGACATAAGTGTTGAATTGGCCCGTTATTCTAAGGTACCCAGTGACTAGCGAGCTGATTTGAAGGTACCAAGGCCCAGGCAAATGACTCAAAGGGTGAAAATAATATCGATAGATATACTGGGAGCATTTCCATCCCAATATAATTACTACAATACCGTTGACCACTTGATCCGATATGAAATTCATAACTAACCAATTTTTCATCCAAGATGAGTTTCAACAATGCGTATTTATAGTGTTATGATCTCAATTACCAACCCTTATTTAGTTAATTTTCACTTGAATCGATTCTCAAATTAATTACATGTGCTCGGAATTTGAATTTTATCCAGTAATATGGAGATCAAATAAATTGATGTTCGGAACATGAAATTTTGAGCTATTAAAAATGCTTGAAAATACAGAATATACTTTTATAATTATTATATTTTTAGATATAATTGCTATAGTGCATAATTGAAATTTACTAATAAAATTAAGAAGCTTGGTCAATTAGCAAGGTATATATTTTTACACTTAAAACATTGTAAATTCATCTCGGTATTTCAAAATTTTACTCAAAATTTGATGATAATCGATTTTATATCGGATTAATAAAGTTTTTTATAATTGTAATTAAAAGATAATTTTATGTAATACAATATAAATTTTGATCCAAATTTTTATTTGTTTTATCAATTATGAAATTTAAAGATTTCGGAGATGTTATAATGTTTCTGATACAACTATTTCAAATTTTCGGAGTGATGAATTTAATCCAGATAGACTAGTTAAATATTCGAGTGGGCAATTGAATTTATTTGATATAGAAACATAATGAGAATAATTTATTAATGTAATTTAATAATGTGAAAAATGTTTATTATTTTTTAGAAAATATAGTTCAACTTTTATGGTTTATTAATTGTGAAAATACATTATTCCAGTAATCTATTCATTGATAGAATTCGTTAAATTGTGACATTATCAAAAATTATTTTAACAAAAATAAGAAATTTAAAAATTAAAAATTCTATTTGATTGAATAGAAAATGATCTATTTATTTCAAGAATTATCGTTTGACAATTAAATATATCAAATTTTAAATTAGAATAATAATAATAATAATTCTTAGTAATTAATTTAGTTTCTCTTTAGTTTTAAATTTAATTCATTGTAGTTATGTTTTCAATTAAATATATTTAATGTAATTTTTATTAATAATGGTGTTGTTGATTTGAATTTTTACTAATATTAATATTATACAAGAAAATTGTACCTCTACACCTAATATTATTGTTTTCATTAAAATTACATATAAAAAATTAAAATCTGATTGGATACAATAAATTATATCGTAAAATAAAATGATTAAAAGAATAAGAAAAACATATAATTGATTTGATAGAAAAACAATATAAAGTGTAATGCAATGGCGGGGAATCGAACCCCGGTCTACCGCGTGGCAGGCGGTAATTATACCACTAAACCACCATTGCTTAAATTAATTGTGACGATTGCTACCTAATTGATACCTTTCTTCACTCCAATTCACTATTAAGTACCTGATTAACCA
>JNEM01010988.1:0-21232 GCA_000697335.1 Conidiobolus incongruus B7586 | reverse complement strand
TATTTCTAAAATTGAGACTATATTCTGTTGATATTGTAGGATATTGGCACTACCTAATATAAATCTTAATATATTGGTGACTCACCCTAGTTTGAAGCTTAATTAAACTTTGTTTACACTTGCACACTACAGCCACATTATATTACCATGTTCTACACCACACTACTTTTATATTAAGTCTTCCTCTGCACTATATTAGGTTAACTACCACTACACTTACAATAAGGTACCTATTTTATATTTTTATTTATTAATTTTAGTTTAAACTTTAAAATATATAAAATACTTGTAAAACTAATATTAAAGTACTTAGATAATTCTCTAGCTAAAATAAAAAAGTGCTTTTCAATATATTTTTTCACTCTATTTACAATTGAAAAAGTAACAGTTGAAGTTAATCTTCTAGATTTTAGCAGGTTTTGAATAGTTTCTCTCTTAACTTTAAAGTAATTTACCCAGTAATAAATTGTTGATTTAGATAATATTTTATTACCAAAAGTTGCTTGTAAATTTTAAATAATTTTAAAGGGTTTATGATTAAGCTTTACTGATACTAAAATAAAAAACTTTTGATGATTACTATTTAGTTTAAGCATGATTAAATTAAACAACCAATTTTAAAAAGTTAATTTTTTAATCAAAAAACTAATATATATATATATATATATATATATTAAAAATATATAATTTCCTATTAACTTTGTATATTTTTATTTATTTCAAACTAATAATATGTTTGAAAAATCAGAAATTAAAAAATTTCCCATTATTTCAAATTTAATGTAATAAACAACCTGACCCAAAATACCAAACAGACTATGAACAAGCCCCTTACCTATTATTCTCTCTTCTACCAATAGGTAAAGCCACAAAATCAATAGATTATATTCTGTGTATCTATATCATATTAATTTTGCTTTAATAAAAAATCCAATTATAAAATTTTTCATCTTTAGGTAATTAAACATGATTAAATTTTCCTTTACACTTATTAAAATTTAATCTAAAATATTATAACTTTAAAAACTAATCTAGAGTTATATTGATTCCTTTTCAATATAAAAGAGATATTGTCTAATATATTCTAAAAATTTTATTCAATATTATAATAAAATAAAGTTTTAGTAAAATTTTATAATGAATATTATTGTTAGATAATTAGAAACCAATTTTCTTTTTTATACTAGCAATATTATTAGTATAAAAATTAAAAAATAGCAAATGTTTTAATTTCTGATCCTTCAAACATATTATATATTTTGAAAGATTTTATATATATAAAGTATATAAGAAAATAAATATTTTCAAACTATATATATATTCAATTTTAATTATTTTTTTTATTAAAATATTTTGATTTTAAAATTTATATTTAAATTTAATTATATTTAAATTAGATTATAATTATCAAAAGGCTTTTATTTTTATATCTTTAAAACTTAATTATAAACTGTTAAAAGACTAGTTCTCTAAATTCTTATATACACTTTTATATAATCAATTTAACTATAAATTATATGATTAATTTATACTTATATAGTTAAATTAATTGTATAAATAGTATTAAATTATCTAATAAACTAGGTTTTTCTTTTTTCTTCTCAATTCTTACTATTTTTACTTTTACACTATTTCTAAAATTAAAATTATATTCTGTTAATATTACAGGATATTAGCACTACCTAATATAAATTTTAATATATTAGTAACTCATCTTAATTTAAAGCTTAATTAAACTTTATTTATACTTACACATTATAGCTATGTTATATTACTATATTCTACACCACACTACTTTTATATTAAATTTTCCTCTATACTATATTAGTTTAACTACCATTATATTTATATGGTAGCAGCAATAAAACTATTAAAAACCTATTAGAAATTAATAACTATCTGTATTAAACCTAATTATTACTATTTTAAATTTTATCTATAATTTATTTTATTTAAATTTAACACTATATACTATAATACCACTAAAAAAAAAGATACCCTTATATTATTTTAATGATTATAACAGCTTAATTACTGAGTGAATCTAAGACTTTAATCTCTAAAAACTTACTACCCTCTAAAAAGCTTATATTAGACAACTTTTGATTGAAAAAAATATGTCTTAAAGAGTTTAAATCTTACAAACTAGCTACTTCACTATAGTTAATATATTAAACTACCTCTTTAGTGTTTTTAAAAACAAATTAACTACTTATGATAGTTTTAAAAACCTCTACAAGCTTAAAAACTACTTTAAAAACATAAAGAATTACCTTGATTTGATTTTTAATGAAGATTTAAAGAATATCTTTAAATTAACCACTTCTTTTTTAGAAAAATTTGTTTATACTTGGTGGTTAACTTATTACAAGCTTAATCTTAAAGAATCTTTAAGAGGATAACTTACTACAAAAATACAAACTTTTAAACAATTGGAAAAAGCTTTTAAAGAGAGGTATTACCTAAAAAATCAAGTTTAATTAACAAAAGAAAAGTTTTTTTAGCTTAAATAAAAAACTTCTGTAAAATAATTAATTGAGAAATTTAATGAGATATGTTTAAACATATTAAATATCACTGAAGAAGAATAAATCCACAAATTATTACAATACCTTAATTTTTAAGTGAAGCTTTAGTTAGTTAATAGGGAACACTTTGATAATATGTCTTTTTTTAATATTTGTGATATAATAATTATAATCAATGATATTTTTTACTCTATAACTAAATTTTTCCACCCTAAAAATTAATTTTTTAAACTTTACTTTAACCCACCTAAATCTCAAATAATAGATGTTTCTGTTTTAAAGCTTTATGAGAAAACCTTTAGTGAAAAAGTTAAAGCCTATTTAAGAACAAACAAAGGTTGTTATTACTACCAAAAGACTTAAGTTAACTATAAAGTTAACAAATACCCCTTAAGGAAACAATATCTGTTTAATTCTCAATAATCCCAACTTACCAACCATAAATCAAACCTGAATAATATTAATATAACCTTAGAATCACCCCTTTTATAATTAGTTAGCAAATTCTAATCTAATCCACAAAAGTTCTAATAAACCAATGATTCCACAAATTAAACTATGTATACTAGAGAAATCTAACTAATTAAACCACTAGAAACTAAAAATATTCTAGTAATTAATTTACCTTGTGATTTTTTACCTTTAACTATCACCCCATTGTTTGTGTTAATTGGTTCTTTTATAAACACACTTGTTAGTGTTTTAATTAACTTTAGTTGTTTTAATTATATTATCTCCTCTTTTATTATTTCAAAACTATCTTTACCTACCTAAAAAAGCAACTTAATAATTAAATATATTAATAACTTAATAAAACAAACATCTGGTACTATATCTAAATACCTATTATTACCCCCTAACTACTCCCAATATATTAAATTTCTAGTTAGCAACATTAGTTACAATTTTATACTAGGTTAAAATTAGTTTAAATATCATAGTTTTATATCTATGAACATTACTCTAAAAGGTTACAAATCTATTTTTTTCACATTCTAAAAGAAATTAGTAGAATTAATCTTAAAAAATCTACATTACCCTACTATAAAACTATTAAATACTTTACCTAACACTAACTCTATAATTGTAGCAAATAATTCTATTATTATAAGCAAAAATCAATGTAAAAAGCTAATCAAAAACTTAAATAATTTATAAAGATATATATTTGTTTATTATTTATCTATTAACACTTTATCTTTTAATTTTAATAAAGTTATATTTAATAACCACTTCTTATACAATATAGTAAGTTAATTTACTAATGTTTTTGAACCTGTGAATAAATTACCACCTAAACATAATATTAAACACAAAATTAAATTAATCCCTGGTATACAACTATATTTAAAGCTTACTTACCATTTATCTTTTGAACAATACCAAACTTTAAAATAAGAAATCTAAAAACTACTTGAAAATAAATATATTAAACCTTTTTCCTCACCATAAAAATCTTTAATCTTCTTTATACAAAAGGCTAATGGTGGTTAAAGATTATACATTGATAATTGTGTTTTAAACTTTAAAACTATTAAAGATAAAACTTTATTATTAAACCTATATAATATTAAGGATAAACTACTTAAATCAACTATATTTACTAAACTAGATGTTAAGAATAGATATTACAACATTAGAGTTGAAGAAAATTCTATCCCTTTAACTACTTTTAACACTCTTTTAAGCCACTATAAATTTACTGTTATAAACTTTAAATTGTGTAATACCCTTGTAACTTTCACTTGATTTATTAATTCCCTTTTTAACCCTGTTTTTAATAACTTTGTTATTACTTACTTTAATAATATCTTGATCTATTTAAAAATTAAAGAAGAATATATTTAACATGTTAATTAGGTTTTACAAATTATTCAAGAACATAAATTACCTTTGAAACTATTAAAATACATCTTTAGTGCTTTTTCTGTCTCTTTCTATGGTTATATTGTTTCCTCTTAAAAAATTAATATTGATCTAACTAAACTTAATGGTGTTAAAGCTTTTACTATACCTATAAACAAAAATCAACTTATGTTTATACTTAGATTATTGAATTACTTTAAAGATTTCATTGATTTTTTTATTGAATTTATTTCTTCTCTTACTAATCTTTTAAAAAAAGACTCTCTTTTTGAATAAACCCCACTATACACTTTTTGCATAAATACTTTAATTTTCTATATTACCAATGTTTTTACTTTATCTATCTTTAATCTAAAACTACTTACTATTATTTTTACTAACTCTAATTCTTTTGTAATTAGTAGATAGTTAGCTTAGTTTGAATTTAATTTATATTTTACCCTATAACTTTAGGATAAAATAATAAATGAGGGAGAATAAGTTGAGTTTAACCCTACAAATGTTACTTTAAAACTAATAACATTCTGGTTAAGAAAAATAAAACCAGTTGAATTAAAATACCTAGTCTATAAACAAAAACTTTTTACTTTAGTAGAAATAATCAAAAATCACTTACATTTCCTATCCTGCAACTTTTTCTTAATACTTACAAATCACAAATCACTTATCTACTTAAATACTCAGAAGTATTTATTAAGAAAATAAATTAAATAGATTAAAACTATCTAAACTTACCTTTTCTTTATTTAATATCTCTTAGGTTAATAAAACTATGTTGTAGATACTTTGTTAAAAAATCTTACATACTTATCTTTTTGTTCTAATTGTAAAAATCCAGCAAATATTAACTTAATGATTATTAATGAAGGAAATAAAAAATTTATTAAACTACTTTAAGAAACACTGTTAAATATTAATTTCTTTATTTTAGTTAAAGAAAAACTCTTTAAACTATTAGAAAACTAATTAAAATATGTTAAAAGATTTAAAATTATCAATAACTTACTATATTATAATAATTGTCTATATATTCCTAATATTCTTAAGATTTAACAAACAATATTTAATGTATGCTATAACTTACTTATTAAAAGATATCAAAACTAGTTAAAAACTGCTAAGAGAATTAAAATAAAGTATTACTAGCTTTCCCTAGTTAAATTAATTTAGAAATACACTAATACCTGTGATATATACTAAAGAACTAAATATAATACTCAACTAAAATATAGTAAACTTATTCCCCTACAAGTCCCTAATAAAACTTAACAATAAATCCAGCTTAATTTCATAGAAATCCCTAAATCAACAAATAATTATAATAACTTACTAATTATAATTGATTCATTTTCTAAATATGTTTATTTTATTCTTTATTTCAAAACTTCTACAGCTAAAGATGTTGCACAATTGTTATTCTTTAATATCTTTACCCACCATAAAATTCTACAAACTATTATATCTGATAAAGACACACAATTTAACTTTTGATTCTAGAAGTCACTATCCTTTTCTTTTAAGATTAACCTAGCTATATCTACTACTAATCATCACTAAACTAATAAACTTACTGAAAAAACTATTAAAACCTTAAAGCAAATGATTAAAGCTTATATTAACACTAATTAGTTAAATTAAGATACTTATATCTACTAACTCTAATATTTATTCAACACCTTTATTAATAAATCAACAGGTTTTAGCTTTTATTTCATTAATTATAACAAACATCTTAACTTAATAATTACTCTAAAACTTTAAATCAATTTACCTTTAAACATTGTTGAATTTTAATCTAATATCAAACATATTAATTCTTTTGTTAAATTTAACTTAGAAGAAAATTAAAGGATTATAAAACAACAATACTTAAAATTATCTAGAAACCCTCTTAAATATAAAACTAGTATGTTTGTATACTTAGAACTATCTGTTTTTAAACCTACCTTACTTAAATCTAGCTTAAATCTTAAATACTTACTATTATATTATAATCCCTATAAAATTTAATCTATTGATTTAAATTTTGAAAATATTACCCTAGAATTACCTTTAACCTTGAGGATTAACCCTACCTTTCACATATCCAAAATTAAACTATACTTTAAAGATTTTAACACTTTTGCTAATTAATTAAAAACCCTAAAACTAGATCTAATTATTAATTAAGATAGAGAAGAAGAATACTATATTGATTATATAATTAAGTTTAAATCTGTTAGGAATAAGTTTTATTTTTATGTAAAATAGATAGGTTATCTTATTAAAGAAGTTATATAAGAACCTCTAGAAAATATTAAGAATACCTTAACTTATTATACCTATTTGTAAAAAATTAAAGAGTGTGTCTCCTCTAAGAAACTTATTAGGGGAGTGTTAAAAGACTAGTTCTTTAAATTCTTATATACACTTTCATATAATCTAATTAACTATAAATTATATGATTAATTTATACTTATATAGTTAAATTAATTATATAAATAGTATTAAATTATCTAATAAACTAAGTTTTTTTTTTCTTCTCAATTCTTACTATTTTTACTTTTACACTATTTCTAAAATTAAAACTATATTCTATTAATATTATAGGATATTAACACTACCTAATATAAATCTTAATATATTAGTGACTCATCTTAATTTAAAGCTTAATTAAACTTTGTTTACACTTACACACTATAGCCACATTATATTACTATGTTTTACACCACACTACTTTTATATTAAGTTTTCCTCTACACTATATTAGTTTAACTACTACTACACTTATATAAACCTTCTAAAATCATCTAAAACTTGTAAACAGCTTATAAAGATAGTGTTTTATTTAAAACTACTATATATCACTAGATTTGTGATTTTAAAGCTAGAAAAGATATTATATCAAATACCAAAATCTAAAAAACTAATTTCTACTATTATTCTTCTACTTATTAATAAAGTAAAAAAATATATTAAGAAATACCTTTTTATTTTTGTTAGAGAATTATTAAAGTAATTTAATATTAATTATACAAACATGTTATATTTACTTAAGTTTAAACTTAGATTAATTAATAAAAATACAAAATAGATATTTTATAATTTAATAAAAGTTTAAAAAAATTAGAGTAACTATAGTTAAACTAAACTTATTAAAGTATAACTAAAAATATAAGTTTTTACAGTAAATACTTATAATTAATAAATTTTAAATTCTTTTATATAATCCTTTATTTAAAAATAAAAATAAAATGTTAGGTTAAGTTAAATTAATCCCCTCTATAAATTCTAATAAATAAATACTTTAAATATAAGTGAATATTAATTATTGTAATAGATTATAATGTTATATAGTTTTTTTATTTAATATCTCAAAGAAAATTAATTAATAATAAGTTATATATTACCTTTTTAAATAAAACAATTTCTAAATAGTATTTTTAATATAAATTAAAGATATTTATTATTTTACATGATAATTGTAAAATATATAAAATTAAAGTTATAAAAGATTTTTTATATAAAAAAAATTAGAGGGAGTTACTATATTTAGTATATTCACTTAATTATAACCTATATAATTATAATTGTTTTAAATAATTAAAAAAACAACTTTCAGGAAAAAAAATTCCTGCAAAACAAATTAAATTAGTTTGTATAATATTAAATTTCAGTTTTTAATAAAAAAAACTATTTTTTAAATATTAGAAGCTTACCAAAGGTATAGAAAAGAGTTATTAATAATAGAAAAGGCTATTAATTTTATATTATTCATTAATTTTTATATATTATTTTTTAATTTATTTATTTAATTTTAATTTTAAAATTGTGCCATTACTTAATTTCTACACTAATAGATAAATTATTTTATATTTAATATTATCAACCAGATATTAAAATATAAAATAATGATGATCTTATATATAAATATATAATCCTTAAAATATTATTTCTAAATCTTGATATTTCTTTATATATGTATTAGCAATTTTGTTTATTGAAACAATAACTATATAAATTGAATTAATATTAACCTTTGTAAAGATTGAATTGATATTTAGTATAAATTTTTAAGGAATACTATCACCAATGATTATATAATAATCATTATTCAATCTATTAGTAATTATCAGTATAGATGTTTTAATTAATATAATCTTTTTAATAGATTAAGTAATGATATTTAATATCTTTGTCGAATTTTTTATTTTTCAAATGAAAAAAAATTAATTTTTGTCTCTTTATATCACAATATTGATGAGTTGATTATATAAATATTAATGAATCATTATATTATTTTTAGTTTTTTATGACTAATAAAATCTATAGGAATTTATAGAAAAATCATTTAATATAGGTATTTTATTGATTTTTTATTTTACTATCATAGTGCCTATATTTATAAATAGAAATTCAATTCTACAATAAACTTATATGAAAAATCTAATAATTTTTAGAAATATTTATATTTTATTTTTAAACAATTTTATAAAATTAATACAAAAGTTGAAATTTAATATATTTTCAGAACGGCTGAAAAGAAACTAAGTTATATTATATTGTCTATTGATAAATAGGTTTTTTTTAATTTTTTCAAAATTTTTCTTTTATCCTAAATAAGTTGATTGATTTTATAATATCTAAATAATCAATGAGAAAGTAACAGTTAGTGTAATGAACAAGATATTGATAAGATATGCTTCACAAGAAATCAATTAATTATATTTCATTAAATACTAAATATAAATATATAATATCAATTTATTTATTTTAAATATTTTGCCTTATGTTTTATTAAATGAGCTAACTATAAATCAAATAAATGAGATTGATTTTCAAGATTACTTATTAGAGTAGATTAAATTTCACATTCCAAAAGTCTAGCAATATACTATATATATATATATTTTAAATAACTAATATCATTTTTATATACCCAATTAATAGTTCATCTTCTACTTTCAAATTGTAATATTAAATATCCATTTAAATTGCATATTGTTATTATAAATACCAATTAGAGAATCAAAATCGTAATAAAGCGTCTCAGTTTGAATAATATATTCGCCCAGCTTTTGTTGTTTATAGAATAGAGAAGGATGATTACTCAATATAAACTATTCAATATTAAAAAATTTTTGTTTTGATATATAGTCAATTATTTTAAACACATTATTTGATTATGAAGCAGAGTGTTTTGTTCTTAATGATTGATTGAAAAGAAATTATATTAATGATTAGAATTAATACCCTGAGTTATCATTATAGTAATAAAACTTAATTATATTTTACTCATAAACTTTCATTTGAGCCACATTTCAAGCAATTATCGGAATTTAAACTTGATCGAGATCAAATTAAAATTTTTATAACACAAGTACAACAAAATTAATTTAATTATGCATATAATGATGTAATATAATTATTTGACAAATTGTTGTATTTCAAAATTAATCATCTCTTCCAGTTTGATAGCTAAACCAATATTATTTCTATTTTAAGCTGGCTTTGTCAGTCTATAATTGAAGTATACTCTTTGTTCTCTTTGTTTTCTTTATTAGATTTTATCCAAATCCCATATCATTCATTGATTCAATTATTTAAACCTACAGTCCCGATACGTTAAAGAGCAGGATTAATAAATAATTTACTAAATCATATTTTGAGTACTTTTCTAACTACCATCTTTATTATAAAACTTAATATAAAACACAACAAAATATTTTTAATATTGCTTATAATCTAAATAGGAAAATTAATTTATAAAAATTTCTAGACTATTATCTACATCATACTGATTAAAATGGCATAGTATTTATTCAGTAAGTTATACTATTCTTGGAAATTTTATTTATGGTGATTATAATTAAGGATGGACTTAGTAAAAACCTATAAATAAAAACTATGATAATGTATATATAGTCTATTAATGTTATTTTAACTCATATTATAAAATCTATTTATTATCTTAAATTTTGATTGAAATGTTGAAGGAACCATCATGTAAATCAAATAAATTATTTAAAAATTTGATCCAATTAATTTTTTATCATTATAATTTAGAGAAATTTTATAATTTAATCAAATTCCGAACTAATGGAAGAATTTTTTAAACAGGTTTTCATTATTAGTCAATAAATTCACTTAGATTTACCATCATAAATAATAATTAAAATTTTAAATAGAAATATTTTAATTTAAATATTAGTGAAGTCATATTACAAAATATCTCCTTATTCAATCTTTATAATGTTTAAATAAAAATCAGATATTGCACAATAATTTTGTTGATATTACTTTTTACGATTTAATATTAGAATCATTATAAATAATTCATTCAATGGTTCTTTAAATATAAATTTGAACTTTATTGTTATTAAAAAATAATGTTTTTGGATAATCATTATCAATATCCGATTCTGGAATATCTATAGAGATTAAAGAATAGTCTAAAAAACTATTAAATAGAATTATTAACATTAAAAAATAAAATGTATTGACTTGGCTTGAAATTAAAATGATAGTGAATGTATTGACTAATTTAGAATTTGAATATCATAGTAGGAACACTATACTGATATTCTTATCATGATATGTTTGATGGCTTAAGCTCATTAATAGTGATTAGACTCTTTTGAATTTAAATAATATAGTATATTGTGGTTACTTTTCTATTCTTTTAATAAAAAAATTTTTTTTGAAAAATTATAATATTCGGTTTTATCATTAAATAACTTTTGAATAATTTGAAAAAAATAATATAAAAAATACAAAATTGACATCTTAGGTTAAATATATTGGTGTAACGTGATTATTCGTCCGAAAAAATTAAATTCACAAAGAATTTCACATCATTCAAGCTTAAATTGAAAATAAAATTATATTCAAAATAATGTAAAAATGAAGAACTTATACTAGTTGATATTATATATAAAGGTCAATTATTTAGTATAGTAAAATTCAAATTAGTTCAATATTATATTATATTTGATTATTATACAATGCTTTTCAAAACTCTAGCTTTGATCTTCGTCTCTTTGACCTCTGCTCAATCGGATTGGGAAGGTGCCGAATATAAAATTATCAAAAGTATGAAAGATACTTGCGGTAATTACATCTATCAAAGTCACACTCCTTTCGTTTTGAGAGAGAAGTCTACCGGAAAATGGCTCTCATTCAAAAAAGAGAAAGGTGGTCCTAGACAATGGTTATATCTCACTAATGACGAAGCTGCCGCTTGGACTTATTTCACTCGTTATAATACAACTAAAACCTCTTTAGGCTGTAGAACTACTTACTTCAACTTCAATGGCGAAACTAAAACATTCCATGATACGAGAGTTTTTTTTAATGAATCTGGTGTTCAAGTAGGGAAGGGTGAAGGATATTTTGCAAGTGCTTTAGGCTTGAGAAAAGACAACCAAATAGTTATCCTCGCGGGTCGTGGTAATTGTGATGGCTATGGCTGTGTTGGACCTTGGACTATTAAGGTTAACAAAAACGACGAATGGCTAAAAGGAAGTGAAACAGGTTATCCTATTGCTACTTTCGATGTTTATCCTCAAAATTCGAATGGAATTATCAAGCAAGCTGATCTTCAAACTGAATGTAAAGTGGATGCATCTGGTGTCGAGTTATTTGGAAAATGCGTTTTTAAATAATTTTAAAATATTGTCATTAATTGACAATCCTAGTGATTTTCAGTCTATTCAAATTATTCAATCACTAGACTCACAAATTCTGATCTGATTATTTTTTATATCGTATAATTTAATAAATCGATATTCTTTAAAATCTCTTCAAATTCCAACATTATATTCCTTAGCGTAACCAATTAAAACATATATTATAGATCTATTTTAAAGCATATTGAATATTATAAATTTACTAATTTGATTTAGAACAAATACAATACAACTTCACACATCATTCACAATCTAATAAATATTTATAATTTTATCCAAAAAGTATAAAAATCCTCATGATGAAAACTTTTACTATTATTTTATATTAGAACTTTCAAGTCAATCAAAATAATTGAAAAAAATTTCTTATTGAATGTATTATTGAAATAAGAATTCAAAAATAATCCTATTATATTATTTATCCCATTAAGTGTATATTTTTCGTATTAATATCTAATCAAATGCATAAATAATTTTTCTCTTAATACTATTATTTAATTTTATAGAACATTAAAATATGTTCATAAAAAGAGATGAATATATATATCATCTTGAGGTTATAGTTTTCCAAATTGTCAATTAATTTTATATAATAAGGTGCTTCAATTATGTTATTTTGATATATTTATTTATTTTGAATACTTAATTTATTACTTAATTATTAAATATAGCTTAATAATTTGAATTTATTTTTAATAATTATATATATATATATATATATATATTCATAATTTACAAATAATGTTATGTTTTATATTTTATATAATAAATAATACTAAAAACAAACTAATATTAATTATTTTTATTAATATTTAAGTTAACTCATTATTTATATTTATTTAATTAAAAATAATCAAAAATATAGAGGTTAAATTTATAGTTAAGGAAATAGTTATGGTTAATTTATATTTACTGAAATTACTATATAAGGAACATGTTACATAAATATACACAATTAATAATGGGAAGGATATTTATAATAAATATTAATAGAAATTTGGTTATCATCATAAGAATAAATATAGTAAAAAAATTATTTTTATAACCCAAAGCTATATTTAAATAAATAATCAATATTTCAAAATAGAAACTTAAAATAAATAGTAACCTTAAATATAGCAATCTATATTTTCTAACTTTACTACATTATATCCGTTAAAATAAAAGTGC
The DNA here is from genome assembly GCA_000697335.1 of Conidiobolus incongruus B7586. Taxonomy (NCBI): domain Eukaryota; kingdom Fungi; phylum Entomophthoromycota; class Entomophthoromycetes; order Entomophthorales; family Conidiobolaceae; genus Conidiobolus; species Conidiobolus incongruus. Next base: position 8,001 of record JNEM01010988.1, on the reverse strand, counting down.
TTATATTTTAACTTCTTTTATATTATTTACCATTTAAGTTTTAAAACTATATATTTTATTTTCAAAATTATATTAATTTTTAACTTTAAAATTTTTAACGAAATTAATTTATTAATGACTACTAATTGAATTAAATATTTTAATTATTTTGTATTAGTTAATTCTATAAATTTTGGTAAACTTAGGAGATTATTATCTTTATATAATATATTTAATTTCTGATTTAAAAATTTGTTACTAGAAAAATAAACTTTAAATGTAAATAATGTAATAATTAAAAAATTGAACAAATAACTCTCTTCATTATAAAGAATATTATTTAATAGCTTTCCTTATAACATTAATATAATAAAGAGCTACTTTTTAAAAAACTTTATTCAAATAAAATGAATATCAAAAATCATTCTAATAATATATAATAAAATAAATATTCTCAATATCATTTAGGCCTTAAATTTCAATTTTTAAATCATCAAAAGTTTTGATAATAATTCAATTATTTACCATATATCAAGGGTTCTTAAGAGTTTGTTTATATCTTTGAAAAATTGATTAACTTAGTACAGAATTATACAATAATAAGATTGAATAAAAACTTTGTGTTGAAAATAATTTATGATTTATATAATTTTATTTTTTTATACAAATTATACATTCAGATATGGTTTATTTATTGTTGAAATTTAAATATACTATTATAAAAATTAAAACCAGAATTATAATATAAAAATATTCCCTATATTTTAGTCCTGTTCTTGTGGATACTTAATATATTATAGTTTTCTTTAATATCAATATAATTTAAATGAGATACAGTTCTATTAATTTTATTTAATAGAAATATGTCATTTTGAAAATATTAAAAGATATAAAATAGTACCTATAAATATAGCAATAGTGAGCATAACATGTTTAAAAATAAAAAAAGCTATATTATACGTTTTTTTATTGATATGCTGAGGCTTGTTTTTATGGTTAATTCTACAATAATTCATCAAATTCGCAAATTTGGAAAAAAATTCAATTAATCAACTTTGAGTGTTTAAAAGTTCGTTATATAGGCAATAGCAAGTTTTAATTTTATTCTTCTTTTCAAGCAATATTGAGTTTAATAAATATAATAATGAAAATTAGTTGTTTCAACTAGTTTTTGAATATAATATTTTATTTTATATAAATTGAATTCATTAACAAATGACAATATGTATATTATAACTGAACGGTTTATTTTGAATATAGCATATTTTTAAATATTGATTTATTCCTTTGGGCATAATTTTTGTATTTTTAAACCATATTTCATCTCTCAAGTTTGGAATTAGGAATTTATCTTATACCTTTATTATCATTTATGATAATATTTAGTTCTTACATTTATGATAAAGGAATTAAATTTATAACAAACATAATGATTTTCATTATTGCCAGAAGTGAATTTATTTATCTTGATATTCACTATAGTTAAATTTAACTAAGGATGTATTACCATATTTATTCCAAATAACAACTATTAATAGGAATTCAAAATTACCATAATGCAGGTAATTTAGGTTAAGTGTAAATCTTAAAATATGAATAAAAAGGTAATGTAAATGTAAATAAAAATATTGATAATATAAGTATAATAAGATGAAAATCATTTATTTGTAACAATAATATGATTATATAAGTTTCAATAAATAATATTATTTCCTATCCCAGCAATGATAATTCAAATAAAATGGTTTGTTCAATTGTTATTGCTATGTCATTTTTAATTTTTTCAAACAAAATTTGCTTTTTATATAAAATTATATTTGTAATCATTTTTGATACTTTACAAATAATAATATTAAATTATATTTTGTGTTATTAATATATATTATTATTAATTATAATAAATCAATTAATATTATATTATTGGCTAAATTCTTTTTTACTTAAAATTATTTTATTTGCCTAAATAATAAAAATATAAATAGAATTTTTGTAAAAAATTTTAAATTATATTCCTAATTAATGGAAATATTTATTTCAAATAAAAAGTTACAATTCACTTGAATCCTCTAATTATTAGTCTGTATTTTTAATAATGGGAATTTTTTATGATTATAAATATATAAATATTTTAATATATAATATATAAAAATAAAAATATAATATAAAATTAATAGTTTCTTTTATTATTAATTACTTTTTACTATACTTTTAATATACTTTTAATATTTAAAAAATATTTTTTTATTGAAAACTGAAATTTAATGTTTTATAAACTAATTAAATTTTTTTATATAAATTTTCTTTCTTGTTAACTAGTTTTTTAATTACTTAAAGCAATTATAATTAAATAAGTTATAATCTAAGTAATATATTAGATGTAGTAGTTTTTTCCAGTTATTTTTAATTAGAAAGTTTTTTACATTTTTAAATTTATATATTTTAAAATTATCATATAAAATAATAAGTTTTCTTAAATTATATTAAGAACACTAATTAGAGATATTTTTATTTAAAAAAACAATATAAAGTTTATTATTAATTGATTTTCTTTTAAAAACTAAATAAAAGTAGCATATAATATTATAATCTAATATAATAATTAATATTTGCTTATTAACAAAATGTTTATTTAAAAGGATTTATAGAGGTGGTTAATTTAACTTAATCTAACATTTTGATTAATGTTTTAATAAAAGATTATCTATTAAAATTTAAGATTCATCAATTATAATTATTTATTGTAGAAGTTTAAGCTTCTAATCATATTTTAATAAGTTTTATTTAATAATAGCTATTCAAAATTTTTTTAAGCTTTAGTTAAATTATAAGGTACCTAATTTATATTTTTATCTATTAATTTGAGTTTAAACTTTAATATATATATAAAATACTTATTAAACTAATATTAAAGTACTTAAATAATTTTTTAACTAAAATAAAAAGGTTTTTTTAATATATTTTTTCATTTTATTAATAATTAAAAATGTAATAGTTAAAGTTAATCTTTCAAATTTTAATAGATTTCAAATAATTTTTCTTTTAACTTTAAAATAATTTACCTCACAATAAATTATTAATTTAGATAATGTTTCATTATTAAAAGCTACTTATAAATTTTAAATAATTTTAGAGAGCTTATGGTTAAGTTTTATTAATACTAAAATAAAAAACTTTTGATGATCATTATTTAGTTTAAATATAATTAAATTAAACAAGTAATTTTACAAAGTTAATTTTTTAATAAAAAAAATTATTATATATATTTATATCAAAAATATATAACTTCTTATTAACTTTGTATATATTTATTTATCTTAAACTAATAATATATTTGAAAAATAAGATATTAAAAAATTTCCCATTATTTCAAGGTAATATTATTCAAATTTACAATTATTAAATAATTATTTAATTAAGATCATGACTTATTTTTATTGAATATTATTTTAAAAACTTCAATGGTAAATGCTTAATAAAATAACAATGTGAATTTACAAAAAAATAATTCTTCTAATATATTTTATTAAATTACTAAAATACTATTACCAAGCATCAAGTATTACTATTATTATTCATTACAAATATTTACAGAGGTCTGGTTTATTGAAAAAATGTGAATTCAATATAATTTGAAACATTCTGAAATCAGAACTAATACTAATTGTTAATTTATTTTGGAAAAAATTTGATATTGGTATGTAGAATGCTTTGAAGGAACCTCATATATATATATCTCTATACTTGGATTCACCCTTGAGAATGAAAAATGTCGCTTATTTGTCAATGGTTCAGACTATTTTATATTTAAAGAGAAATAATTTGAATATTAAATCAGAGCATTGTAATTGACACGATATTAATGTTTATTTATATATTTTAAAGAAAAATAAAAAACCAGTCATAATTTTTAACTAATTTTATTATAAATAAATTTTTGTCCATCAGAAATTGTTGAGAATTTGAAATTTATAATTTTGTTGCCATATTTATAAAATGTTATGTTTTATAAGTTATTTCAATAGATGTGGTTGTTAGAAAAGTCCTTGTAATATGATATAGTAAATTATTTATTAATATTGTATTTCTAAAAGCTTACTTACTGTTGAGACATTATATGAGAACATCCAGAAAAATTAGAATGCCTTTCTAATTCACTTCTGGATTTTAATTCATTCATTGAGTGACATAGGATTTGGATAGGAACTAAAGAACATCATTTGATTATGGACCAACAAATCCACTATAAATGGGAGGTAATATGCACTTAACTATCGAATCGAGACGGACAGGTGTTTTTGAAATACAACAATAGGAATAATATACTTTGTATATCAATTGAATTTTAATACAAAGTCAACAATTTAGCGTAATAAACAATATATTTGTCGAAAATGATTAAATTTATAAAAGAAATATTATTAAGTTTAGAATGATATCAGTATATCAAAAATGAATCTATTATTTTTTCAAATATGAAAAACATATCATTTTAAAATATAATAAAAGGAACGATCATTTTTATCCAGTATTGAATAATCTATTTCAAATATTTAATACATTCAATTATTATAAAATGCTTTTGAGCATGTTAGGCTTCGTCATTGCCTCTGGACTTTAGCTAAGTCTGAATGGGAAAATAGCAATTATAAAATGATCTAAAATATGGAAGATACCAGTTGTAATGTGATAAATGAAGGTCATACTTTTTTCACTTTAAGAAAAAAATTCACCCGAAAATGAGTTTTCTTTATATAGGAGCGAGGTGATAACATAGATTGGTTATATTTGAATAATGACGAAACAACCACTTGGACTTTCATTACTAGATAAAATCGAATCCTGGTTATGATGTAAAACCAATTGTTTTAACTTCAATGATTGATTGAGAACATTCCATGATATGAGCGTTTCATTTAGCAAATCGGGTGTAGTAGTAAATAATGGCAATAAAAGTTTTAGCAATTTCCATAGATTTAAGAAAATAGTGAAATAGTATCGTTTTGAGGCTTTGGTAGCCATTATAGTCATGGTTATGTTGGACATATCAACGAAAGCTAACTTGGCTGATGAATGGATCAAAGAGTTTGAAAATCCTTATCTCATTGCAACTTTTGATGCATTCCCACAAAACTCTAATGGGACCATCCAGAAAGTTGACATCCTAACCAGCTGTATGGAGAAAGAGACCATATATCGAAGTATTAGGATAAGGTAAATTCCAATAACTTGTCCACAATCTATTCCCTGTTTTTGAATAATACTCATAATTTTTGTTTATATTATAATTAATTTTATGTGCCAATTTTTATATGAACAAATTTTTCATAAATTCAGATTTTTAAACAATTATTTCATTATGCATATTGAACAATTTATTTCAAACATGATGCCCATCATTAATTGAATCTTTTATAATAAAATCACTCGATATATCCAATTAGGTAGGTAGACATCAATTGTATTAGGTAAATATATATTGAGCTTTTTAAATGATATATCAACCAATCTTATCATTAAAATGGTTTTATTTGAAATATGATCAAAATTTGGGTTCAATATGTTGGAACTTCATTTTTTTCAAATATAATTGTTTTAATGTGAATAATTATATTACAGCCATTAATAATGAATTGAAAATTTTATTAATTCATGATATAAACATCGCGAAGGTATTAATATTAATATTTCTATCACATTTGAGGATTTTCTACAATAAATTCTATATTAAAATAATTATATTAGTATTCTTTAAATATTCACAAATCCAAAAAAAACTAAAAATCTAAACAAAAAATATAGTAAGAGTGAATATTGTGGTATTTGAAGTATGATATTGATTCTAATTATTTAATATGAATTTCAACTTATATTTTAAAAAATGGTTTATAATATCAAAATATATGCGTTTCATTGAATAAAATTGATATTAAGATAAAAGAAACAAAATGGATTAAGTTTGAAATTATTCATTCAAAAGGTGAAATTTGGCTAGGTATAGAATGATAGATTATATTAAAATATATAGCCAAATCTATCACCTTTAATTGATCTATAAAATAATCTAATAATTAAGTACATATATTTAAAATATATACTGAGAATGAAACAAATTTTTAATTTGATCATATACAAGGTTATATTTTTGAAGATATAAGTATTCAGATGAATATTAAATTTTTATAATTAGATTCTGATATATATACATATATAGATAAATATATATTAGAAAATTTAAAATTATAATATAGAAGTGTTATAAAGATAAATTGAACAGTGCAAAGGAATACTCAAGTTAATGGTAATTCAATTCAATTAATATATCAGTTTGTCCAGGTTTTAAATATATTAATTGATATAATAGATATTATTAATACTTTATATAGTACCATTAGATATAATTTTAAAATTTGACAAATAATAGTAAAATATAAAAAAAGTAAAGCCATATTTATTAGTTCAATCAATGGTATTTATAATATTAAGTTGACTTAAGACCGAATTTCAAATATAAATAATTAATTTTACTAATATTAGATTATATAGGAAATTCAAAAATTAACCAATCGACAAATATTTTAAGAAATCATATTATTAGCTATTTCTTTATCAATTTTGGTGTTTATTTTTTCATTGTATTAATAATTTTATAAAATTGGAGCTCTAATCACTATTAATAACACTATTTAATGATGGCCATTACTGCTGGAGGAAATTGATTTTAAGAGCTTAAACAGGTAATCGTCAATGGTAAACAATAGGTTACCACAAAATTAGGAGAAATTAATGAGGTTTACCAAACTATGTAAAAACGGCACACTGCGAATAAAGTGAATACTAAATACTTTTGTTTGTATTTAGAGCAAAACATAGAGACTGGATACTTTTGAAATAAAGATACAAAGTTATGTTTATTAGTTTGCTTATACTAATTTTATATTAGTTTCCATTATCGATTTTTTTGAACATGAATGGTTTATTGGTAAAGAGTGATAGGTTCAGCCAATTCATGAAATGAGGTATCTCCAATGTGACTTCTTGAATCAATAGTAATGAGAGTTTCTTAAATGATGTACAAGATTATTCCTCATCGCTAATACTCAAATTATATTTATCAAATTTTTGAATTTTTCAAAATTAATTATATTTTGAAATAAAGATACTTATATCATATAAAAATAAAATATATTGATATTGAATATTTATTTATTATAAGTTTAAATATTATAATATATTTCTTAATCAATAATTATTATATTAGCTTTGTTTTTTATGATTTATTTCTATATATAAATTATGTACAAACTGAAATAAATTATATATAAATTTAAAATAATTCTCTATTGATTGTTTTTAATTATTTAATTTATGAGTTCAATTAATTTATTATTTTAAATTAAAAAATAAGTGGTTTTATGATTTCCAATTCATAATTATAATATTAACTTTGAGAAAGCTAATATATAAATTACTTAAAAAGTATATAATTAGAAATTATATATATTTGATATTTAATTTTTTTGATATTAAATTAAATTTGTAAACTTAATTATTTAATTTAATTATATTTAAATAAATTATTGTTATTTTTATAACATAAATTTTCCAAATTATTATAAATAAAATTATATTTAAATTAATATTTAATTCCTTAAATAATATATATTCTTAAAATTAATTTAATTTAATTATATAGATATTATTAAATTTCCTAAAAATATGGTATTTCTTTATCGTCTTAATATTTTATAATTCCTTTATTATTATTGCTAATTATAATTATTTTTTGTAGTTTAAAATAATTTTAATTAATATTATATTTATTTGATATTTTCTAATTCTTTAATACAATTATATTAAATTATTTATTTTAAAATATTAAACTTTTTATAATAAAAAACAAGTTCTTTAAACCTTTATCTATATATTTTTATATGATTTATTAAACTATAAATTATAAAATTAATTTATGTTTTAAAAGCTAAGTTAATTTTATAAATAATATTAAATTATCAAATAAATTAA
>JNEM01010986.1:0-14638 GCA_000697335.1 Conidiobolus incongruus B7586 | reverse complement strand
ATTTTCTTAAAATAATGAATATTTAATTTTTTTAACTTGAATATTTAAAAAACCTAATTAATATATAATATTATATTATATTAAAATTATATAATTTATTATAACTATGAATATTTAGGAAAAGATACCATATTTGGTATATTTTTAAATTATAAAATATCAGATTATATTTTATTTAGTTTATTTATGATGGAGAATAATCCTCTCAATTACTTAAGAAACTCTGATTACCACAGGATTTGAGAAGTCACATTGGAGATATCACATCCCTTGAACTAGTTGATCCTATTACTTTCTGTCTATAAGTCATTCATGTCCACAAAAATCAACAATGGAACCTAATATAAGATTATCATAAGCAAACTAATAAACATATCTTCTATCTTCATTTTCAAAAGTATACAGTCTCTAAGTTTTTCTCGTAACCCTCACAAAAGTGTTGAGTTGTGATGAGCGTGAGATATTTACTTTATTCAAAGAACCTGATTCATAGCAAATCATTTTCACCTACTTTGGTGAATCCCAATAATTTCCCTTAATTCCGTGGTAATTTATCGTTTACCACTGGCGATTCCCCGTTTAAGCTCGTAAAACCCATTGTTGTCAGCGTTAACCCCTGACATAAAAATATAATTATATAATATAAATCAATATAAAAAGTTTAATTAAAAATTGAAATGTTAACTTTAGATTTTAAAAAAGCTGATATTAAAATTATAAAAAATTTATCAAGAATATAGCAGATAATTATAAATGTTAGAGATAAGTATTAACTTTATATTATACTGTTATATTTATTAATTATATACTAAAAATTGAATTTTAAATTCAATTTCCAAAAATATTATTATTAAGATTTTAAAATAATATATAAATATAATATTGATTTTTCTATAAACTTAAGGAACTTCATTGTTATAATACTTAATATTTTATAAATTTTGATATATAAAAATTAATTGTAACGTTTAAATAGTTGAGTTTTTATATTCAATATATATATATATATATATTTAAAATCAATTTAATTAAATTATGATATTATTCTTAATTATATAAAATATTAAAAAATTGATGTTATTAAAATATACTTAACCTAAAATTTTATGTTACTTAAATGAATGTATGTGAGTTTTTGATTTTAGAATTATGAGTAATCAATGTATTCTGCAATATTTTTATCAATTTAGAATAACTTTGATAATTGATGTGACTTTATTTATGTTAATTAAACTTTATCAACAAAACTAGCAAAAATTTCTGCTAATTTTTTAGATTCAGCTGATTATTCAGTTGAAATATTGAATGAATATGAACTTCGGGATATCAATTTGAAAATATAACAATATCGTTATATAGCTTAAATAATACTACAGTTTTGCTTGTTGGTATATTATATTATTTACAAATAGTTTATACTCTCTATAATGAAATTCTTAAGTTTATTAAATATTTTATCCAATGTAATTGATATCAATGGCAACTTGATACAAGATTTTGATTATAGTGAAAGAAGTAAAAATAAATTGGCAAAATCAGCAATCAATATTTTAGTATGTACAAGTTGCGAATAAATTGATTGTGAATCATGTTTCAGATAAAGTGGAAGGACAAAGGATAATAGATTGGAACTTGCCACCCAGTGATAAACAATCACAATAATCTAGTAATTAAGCTTTAATCTCTTTCCTGAATTTACAAAAAGAAAGCAAGCTCAAGAAAAATTACGAGCAAGATCTAGTATCTAACAATGGCCAAAAGTTAACAAATGATTATGCATTTATCAATCCTATTGTATCCGTATTCTCAAATCAAAATAAAACAAGGTGGAAAGAACTTGGATTACGTGCCGTCATCTGCAAAAACTTAAACCGGATTTATTGGTTTCTTGAATGGTTTATTAAATAAGAATTTCACCTCGGCTGCTTCTAATCAGCTAAAGCCATGGTCAAAATCTAGTGACACAAATGCCACCTTAATACCTGAAACTGACAGTAATAAGCAACTAACAAAAGCCCCACTATTTAGTCAAGGTAATAATACTCTAAGTGGTAGCCAGCCTCCAGTTAATGAAAAGAAATTCACTTCCTTGACGATAATAAAGAAAGTAGTCAAAGCCTTTTTCAATATAATCAGGAAATCATTCCAAAAATGGAAAAAGATCCCAAGAGTAATGAAAAATTAATAATAATAATTTAAAAGATATTTCATTTTTTAGAAAAAAATTTTTATTATACCAAATTATATAATAATTGTTAAATAAATTTAATATAATTATATTACCAACTAAAACATTTTAAGAAAAAAAATTTTTAAATATAATTAATAATAAATTGAAAAATTTATTCATATAAATGAATTTAATACTTTCTTATGTTTCTTTGAAAGCTTCTTATCTGTTATCTTCTTTGCATTATACTTCATAAAAGCTGGAAAACTCTGCCATCTTAATCCTATATAAACATGATCCGCGATTGGTCCAAATATATCTGGATGTGTAGAATGTTGAATTCTTTCGTATAATTCAGCTTTTAATTTAAATGGTATATTAAGCTCCTTACTTGCACCAGGAAATATGAATTCTCGAAGACATGTTGTAACATGATCTGCAAGAGGAAGGTGGCTTGGAACTTTAATTTCATCTTCATTATGCGATTTGCCGCTCTTATCCAAGTCTGGATTCTCAATTTCTTCCATCTGCTGCTCCCATGGGACGACATTTTTTGATCGCTGGCATTCTGCTGAAGCTTCTGGAATACGCTGCGGAGATATGTTTGGCGATGGCTTGGAACTTTGGTAAGCTTCATCGATGTTATAATCCTCAGATATATTGTTGATTTGACAGTGATTATGGAATTGCTCATCGAGTTCCTCCAATTGATCCGATGAAGAGTGAGAAGCCAATTGGTCTGTTTTTGAATTAGTTGAATATGAATGAGTCGATTTGGTATGTGAAGATGTAGAAGAATCGTCAAAAAGCTGACTAATAGTAGATTTGATTGCGGCATCATTATCTTGTGAAAATATTTCGTTAATTTTGATACTAAAATTCTCATGAATATTGGACATTTCATCAACAAAATTAAAGCAAATTGAATTGTTACAGTCCTCCGCTAGTAGTCTGGATATTCTTGGAGAGGTATTATCATAAGTACGACGATTATTTGGACTCCTATAACTCTCGAAAGTTTTCTTCCCCATTTCTATTTCTTCAATCTGTTTCTCCCAAGGGATAATCTCATCCAATTTTTCGTCAATAGCAGAAAGGTCAAATTCACTGTTTTGCTCGAATGATTTTTTAGAGGTGTTAAATGGCTCATTAAATTGGTCTGAGTCCTTCGGAAAATTACTAGACATTTTACTCTCTGTCATAACTCTTGGAGTTTTAGGTTGGTATTCTGATGATGATTCAAGTATATCAAAAGAGAGAGATTTTTTACCCATATTTTCGTCCTGAGAAGGGACTAAAGAGGTTTGACTTATCATTTTCATGGATCTTTCCTCAGACATTAAACTATTTAATGAAGATAATTTTCCAACGCTAGGGGTAAAAGGGTCAGCATATCTCTCAGATGCATTAGTATTGGTATCACTTGAATCAGACGTAGCCGTGAGACTTTTATTACCAAAAATAACTTTTTTAAATACTTTAAAAAGTGACCCACCTTTAGGATTAGCAGCTTTGAAAAATTTATACATATCTTTAGAATTTTTGGTAATAGGAACCATATTGGAAGGCCCATTGTCACTATTCGTCTTTGTGAATGCTGAATACACCACTTTGTACTGATCTAACCATATAAAAAAATCCAAGTTCTCTGAATTGTGCTCAACTTCTGTTAAATATTCTTTGAACTCATTTAATACCAATCGATTTTTTACTTTTTTACCTAGAAACTCGGATACTCCAACAACCGAACCATTACACGTATTAGAGTGTGTTCCGAGCATGGGATCATCTGTTTTTGGAGCCATTTTGATAATTAAAGAGTGTTTTATTTAAAATAAATTCTTTTTTGGGTTATTAAGATCATTTATATTTAAATATTTTTTATAAAATTTACAACTTATAGTGTGTCAAATTCAAACTCTGAGATTAAATTTGATTATTAAAGGTAGTTGGAGTTTCAAAATCGATTGAAACTAAATTCACTTATTGGACAAAATACACCAATGATAATTAATTTCTAATTGTCTCTGCTTTACAAATTTTATTTGGTTTTATAAACATATCGATGATTCTATTTGTGGAACATGTAGATTTAGTTTAATCTTATTCAATATTTATCAATTTTTTTCTTCAATAAATCTTGAAATATCTCTATATTGCAAATATTTTGATAAATGATATTCCATAAAATTCCAAGTTCTAATAAGTATCTATGTATATACTGATTTAATCACAATAATTCCATTTTTATCAAATTAGTCTTTTTTAATTTAAAAAATGTAATAATTGAATATATTTATCTAATAATTCAAAAGTCCATAGCTTTTTAAAATCAATTACAATCGATTGATATGTTATATTTTTTTCTAACATTTTTGATATTTAGATATTGTTTAATATATATTCTCTCAAATAAAATATGATTTTATTCATTTTGGTGAATTGAATGCTATATGGCAAATATTTATCCATATATTTAATAATCTAATGAAATATTAGATATATATTTTTCAATAGTTATCAAATATTACTATTAATGAGGATCAAAATTACATAATTTGATAATACAATATTGTTCATAAAATATATTATTTTTCTATTTTAAAGAATATTAATTCTATATGAATTATTTAAATTCTGATGTAGATATTTTGCTTTAATTTTAATAAACCAATAATTTCTCAAATTAATGAACAAAAATTATATAAAATTTAGAAACATTTCTTAAAAATTATATATAAAGTAAATAATCATTGGATTTAACTTCATATTACAAAATTTGAAAACATTAATTTCAAAAAGCAAGCAATTTAAACTTAAAATTTTTTTTAATTAATATTTAAATTTTAGTTACTAATATACAAATATACTAATATTTAACCATTATAATCATATAATGGATTAAACTTGAAATTTAATAATTGAATTTAATTAATATAAAATAGTATATAAGAAAATTTACTAAGACTTTTATATATAATTCCTAATATTATTTTGACTAATTAAAATTTACTATATCCAGCAATATAATACTTATTAAATAATACATGGACAAGATGTCATCATGAGAGAAATAGTCATTAATAAATCAAGCATTTTGAGTATGTACATTATTGAAATATAATTAAGTACATTATTTTTGTGCTCAAATTTCACTTGAGAAATGTATTTTTTTAACTTATTGCTTGATTACATTATTTTGATGAAATTTTTATACAAATTTATAATAATCAATTCTATTTTTATTTTAAATTGATTTTGAATTCAATAAATGATTTTAAGTTGGAAAAATTTCAATGATATATATTTTCATATAGATATATATATTGTGTCTGATATATACAAAATTAGTCAATAGTTTTATATAATCAATATTATATATATATATGATTTCATTTGTCTCAATTAAAAATGATTTAATTCTTTTAAATTTTCAAAGTAAACAATCCAAATAAGGAATTTATATTTTGACTCTTATAAATCTAAATTCAATTTTAGGCAACATCCTAAACAATTGTTGTGATTTGAGAATAATACTATAGTTTTTAAACGTTATATATTAATTACAATAATTTAAATCATAAGTGTTCTTGATAAAATCACTGTTGATTATAATGTTTTCTAATTTAGAATAAAAAATATTAATATATTGAATACTTGTTGAATTGTATTAGAAATTTATTATAATCAAATATTGCAATTAGTCCATTTCAATCATATACTACCCTTGTTTTAAAGTACTAAAATCTTTGTCAAAATTACTATATTAACATATCTACTCTCAGATTTTTACACACCAAGTTTATAGCTTATAAATTTAGACATTCATTGTGATGTATGTTAATTTTGGTGAGTATTATCATTTAATGAGCAAAATTTGAGAAGTAAAAAATCAAACGATTTTATTTTTTCCAAGTACCATGTAAAAAATTATAAAAATGGTGCTTTTTAAGAAAACAGAGTAATGAGAGATTAATTCCCTGTTTAATAGGAGTAATAGACTCTATTGATGATAATTTCGCGAACCATTCGCACAGACACAAGGACGATAATCATGAAGAATAAATTATTTTAATATAAGGATCAAATCAACCAACCAATAGTATTGTACATAGTTCAAACTAAGTCACTAAATATTTCAGTCATTTCTTTAACAATTTATATTTTTAAAAAAATAATATATAAAAATAACTTCAAAAAAATTGTCAATATAGCATAATTTCATTTTATTTAATTATTATAAAAATATATCTCATAAATATTGAAAAAAATATTGATAATTTTGTGATATATTGTACAAGGAATTTAGAATATTTTATTTAATATAAGATTATGATATTTCAATCTTCAAACTTGCTAGCTTTGTTTGAATTGATCTCTTTGCATTCATAACATAAAGTGTTATTAATAATTTTGCTTATTTTTCACTATCTGGATAATATGTATTGTATATAATTAAATATCAGGCTATATTAAAATATCTTTTAATATATTAAAATTTCTATTTTTAAGTCTATTTTTAATTCTCTCCTAAAGGCATATTTCAATATTTAAGAAATCTTTTTGATTTTAGAAAGCAACTGAATTTATGATATAATTGAATATTTTAAATTTAACACGATTATTATTGATATTAAAATATATTATATCATGTGTATACTATAACTTTAAACTCTGAATTTATATTAAGCAAACAAAAATATTCAGACAAATTAAACTTTCAATAGAAGTTTATCATCTTTTCATGTAGATACTGAATGAATTATGCTTTACATTTATATCACAAATCAGTAGATACTGATAAACTAGAGTTTTAGCAAATTTTATTGATTTCTATATCAGAAATTAAAATTCATAAACAATTCAGGATTTTCATAGAATATTTGAAGATCAAATAGTGGAATTATTTTATAATCCGCATATCTAAAATTATAAAAAATTTTCAAACAAATAGAGGGAAATTAATTAATAATTGTCTATAATTAATAATTATTTATTTTTTTACATATTATACTTACTAATATTTAAATGAATCAAAAAAATGAATTTGAATAAACACCATTTATTTTGAATGATAAAATATTAAAACAAATTTAATATTATACCCAATTTTTCAAGAAAAAATGATAATATATATATTATATATGCTTTATACATAATTTAAAGTCTATCAAATATATTTTCAAATTTAATTTATAAAATTAAAAAAATCAGTGATCACCAAAATCATATCCAATCACCGTTATTGTAGAGTGTAAAATTAATCAAGACTTGTGTCAATTAAATATAATTGAAATTTTATGCAGTCTATTAATACTATGCAAAGATACTATTTAAATATCCTACTGTCATATTAAAAAATCATCAGCAATTTCATTCTATTAACTTTCAAAATGTTTAAACAAATATCAGTATTATCCTCACTCTCTATTGCTTTTGTCACCGCTCAAGAAAAATGCCCAGATCCCTTTGAAGTCGGTTACGTCAACCTTATTGGGAATATATATAATATGCAGTTTCATTGTAATAATGTTAATAGATATACTCGATGCCAATACAGAGAGTACAAAATTCCTCATAAAAATTCTCAACCTGGAGGCTGTATTCTGAGAAAGGAACCACC
Organism: Conidiobolus incongruus B7586; assembly: GCA_000697335.1. NCBI lineage: Eukaryota > Fungi > Entomophthoromycota > Entomophthoromycetes > Entomophthorales > Conidiobolaceae > Conidiobolus > Conidiobolus incongruus. The sequence continues at coordinate 6,845 of JNEM01010986.1, read as the reverse complement.
CGTTATGGATGCGGTTATATTGAATTATGATTGTCCTAATTTGTACAATCATTGGGTTTTTGCTTATGAAATGGTTAATCGATACAATTTAACTTGCTCATATAACCGTAGAGAATAAGCATAATTTATACTAATAAACATTTAAATATTATTATACTATCTCATATTTTGAAATTAATTTATTTCTGTTATTATTTATCATATTAATAACATACCCTCTTGAATAGAATAATACCCATGCATTAAGTTATAAAATGAATATAATTATTCTGAGCAAGAGTTTAAACAGTCTATATTAATTATTATTATTATTGTTATTATTATATATGTCATTATATAAAATCCTTATACTGAATATAGTTTAATATCAAGCTAGGATGCTATTCTATTTATACTTTGTCATCTAGTCCAATAATATATGATTTGAAATTTAAAAATAAAATTTGATTTTACTATTTGAATAATGAAATACTCATTTTAACATTATTTATAAAATTTAGATATAATAGATAAAGTTTTATAAAATGATATTAATTGAATTAAACTGTTCAAGTGTTTTGACCTTATTATGTATACTGTATTCCAAATATATATTTATATTATTCTAGAATAATTTTAATATACAGGACCAAAATATAATCTTTATAAAAATTGAATATATACATATGGATAGTTTACTTATGACAATATGAAATTTGAATTTTTAAACAATAAATAATAAATATAATTAATAAATGGGAAAATGATATTTTAGTTTTTTGTAAATATAATAACTATTCTAAATTTATGGTATTTGATTAATTTCAAATAATAAATCAATTTATTGGATTCAAAATATCGGTTAAATAATCTTATCACTTGGATATAATTCATTTAAGTTATTATCTAACCTTTTATTGCGAAATATCATATATTTTTTAAAAATAGAAATATTAATTAACTTTTATAAGGGTATAAATTTTTTACAATTTAGTTAAAAATTATTTAAACGACTATATTACTTTCAATTATTAATTGCTAAAAAGATTTTAGCTATATTGATGCTATATTTAATTCATGAGGTACATATGATTATTAAACAAAAGCCAGAATAATATTTCAAAAATGATTCGAATTTTAAACAGATTCAAAATATCATAATTTATTATCATTTTGATATATAAATTTTTGATTTATTTTTGTTCAAATTAAGAATATTATGTAATATTTATATTCAAATATAATAGTTCCAAAAATACATATATAATTATTAAAATGGAATAAGAATTTTTGGATCTAATAATGAATTTATTTGGATATTTTTATATTAAATTATTACCTAATTTATGAAAAACTATTCACTAATTAATGTTGATTTTGCTGTAAATTAGCTCTAAAAATATATCAAATTTGAAAGTTTTAAATTTAATGGATTTGTCACAAATCTAAAAAAGGAGAAAATTGATAAGACTTGGAATTTGAATCCTGATTTATTTTTAGAAACGATTCAATAGGGATATTATTGACAAATAATAGATGAATCTGTATCTAAGAATTGGCTTTATTGCTCAAAAGGAACTCGAAAATATAGGATCAATACTAAATCGGAAGTAAAAATGAAAATCAAGCATAGACTCAACTTGTACAAATAGAAACTCAACATAAATCTTATTTTTCACTTTATTATTTATTTACATTTTGATAATCTTCAAGTTGCTATTCGCTCAATTTGACCCCAGATTATTGGTAAAAATCTCGAAATCATACCCCCACGAAAAATTATTATGATCATCATAGTCTCGAGGACACTTCAACTTTTGGTGGGTAAATCATCATCAAATGTCAACAATAAGCTTACCAATACCTTGATTTTTGAATATATAAATATCATGGGATTAATATGTTAAAAATTATTAATTCATCTATTTTATATTTCATAGAAATATTTATTGTGCATTTTACAACATGACTAAATTTATCGCTTTGACCTTCATTACTGCCTGCTCTGCTCTCGTAGGCTCCAATCCCTTAACCGGCGTTTTAGGTGCTGCCGGTACTTCTAGTCAACTTCCTTTGGGTGCTGCTGGAGTTCCAGCAGCTGCACCTATTGCTCCCGTTCCACAGAATCCGCTCCCAGCCGGTGCTGCTGAAGCATTAAATGAAGTCGGTGCTCAACATATCTCTCGTCGTGGTTATGACGATGGTTACAAGAGTTATGGTCGCCCAGGTTCTTACAGAGATTATGGAGACTACGGCGGTTATGGACGAGGAAAGAACTATGGTGGATATAAGAACTATGGCGGTGACCGTTACTACGGCGGTGATGACAACTACAACTTATATCGTAGAGGTGACTACGGTGGCTATAAGAGCTACGGAGGCTCAGGTCCTTACAGAGGCTATGGTGGTTATGGAGGAAAGAGCTATGGTGGTGGTTACGGTGGGTATGATAATGGCTATGGTGGTGGCTATGGCGGCCACGACAAAGGTTATGGTGGTTACGGTGGTCACAAGAGCTATGGTGGCGGCTATGACAATGACTATGGTAACGATTATTAAATTCATATTCCTAAATCATATTAGAATTCTGAATAAATATTACACATTGCATTTGATCACACAATTGAACACATTGTTATAGCTTAATTCTATGATTTTATATAAATTATAGTAGATGTAATTAAGTATATTTTTATAATCTATTTATATTATTTAATTACATGTTATTCAATCTTCAATAATCAGTGCTACAATTATTAATACCTTTTTAAAGCATTGCGAGTTCATGTTAATTAACTAATTATTCTGATAACATCTATTCAAATTATTAAAATATTCCAAAAATATATTTAATTTTACATAATATTTCTAATTATATAAAAATCTTTTACTAGTATATATCATTATGGTCTTTGTCAAATATAGTTAATATCTATCAGATAATTCATAAAAAATATATATGATTTAATAATAAATTTTCTATATTATAGTATAATATATGAAAAAAAAATCAATATTTCAAACATAATATTGAGTACAATTTAATTTTAATTAATCAAACTCTTTTTATTGATTATTATATTTTATTAATAATAATTATATTTAAATCTGTTTGGTTATAAGTACAAAAGTTTAAATAATTTTAACTATAAATCTTAGGTTGATTGATTAAAATTTTAATATTATTTTAATTTCAATTGGTTAATAAAAATTAAATTTGATAAATATGATTCATGAATTATAATCCTGAAATATTATGACTAATTGATAGATATATTGAAATTTTAACTATTAGTTCAATAATAAATTGTAAAGTTATAATATTGTCACGGGCCGGAGGACCCGTTCGTCCTTAACAATTCAATTCATTCGAGAACCCCGTCACAGATCCACCTGCAACGTGACCACAAAATACACCCGAGCAATGCAATCAATCGTTCCATCCGACGTACGGTTCGTACGCTCGGAAGACACGTCAAGCAAACTATAAATATACCGACTACAACCAAATTATCACGTCGGTCCTCTTCCTAGGGTACAGCCCAATAATCCAGGTTAAACAATAAATTACCCCTTTTATATCACCAAACAGGTGCCGTCCCGGAAGACGACTATTTACTTAAAAGTTATTGGACACTTGACTTCTCAGCCAGTGTCAATATTTGAAAATAAACCAAATTGTAAAAAAATTATAAATTTGTAAATTCATAATATTTATTATGATACATATTATACCTTATTTAACCTATTACAGTCTATTAATTTATTCATTTGAAGTAAAATTTGATAATTATTCAAATATCTGAATATAATCTGATATTAAAATTTCAATTTAACCAAATAAAACTGACAGCTTCTTGAGAAAGCGGTTTTTCAAATAACTACAACAAAAATATGATTACGGGAGAATTATCAGATATGAGTAAATGGAGAGTTTATAGGTTGTAATGAGATAGAGAGCTACTAAGATCAGTCCGTTTGGTGTTTCATTTAGGAAGCAAGTGTATTTGATATTATTGGTCCGTGGCGTATGTAACCAGTCGGTGTTGTTGACTTGGGTTGTGCTACAATCATAATGAGAGAATGTTATCCGGGTATGAGTATAGTGAGAAACAGTTCGAATCAAGGAAGAAACCGGACTCTTGAGCTAGTGTGAGTTTCTGGGCTAACAACAATTTTTTATTTTTTTGATTAAATATATATTAATCACATTTGTGGTATTAAACTTGGTTGTAGAATTTAGTTTATGTCCTTTCCACATACAAAATATACTATATCAGATAATATTTTTTAAATTTGGAACTAAATTAAGCTATAAATCATTAACAGAATAATATTAACTGTAAATAGCAAAATTATTATATAATAACATTAAAAGCTATTTTAAATTGTCACTTGCCACACTTTTTTATTCACTATTAAATCAAAAAACATAATATTTTTAATTATAACTAATAGTTCCTACACCAATATTCATAATTTTTAGCATTCAAAACCGAGCTTAATTCAATATCCATTTTACCAGCAATTATTCACACAATATTTCAACAAATCTTTTTATTCACATTATGATTTCAGGTATATTTTGAATATTTTTAATTACAAAATTTTGATTTTTAAAATAATAAAAACAAATATTACCAAATTAAATCATTAATTTTAGTCCTTATAATATTCAACAAAAACAACAATGGTATATGTATTTCGTACTAAACATATAATTAATTCAACCCCAAGAATTTAAAATTCTCAACAAAAATTTTGTAGATCTGAATTTGGATTGGAGTACAGTTTGCAAAATTTCAATAGGAAATTAATTCAACTTCCAAAACATCAATATTGAGATTACGTAACAGCTCGATATCGTACTACTTCTATCAATATATAAGCTCTTACAAATCAATCGTAAATTACCATTATATAGTAGTTAATTTAATTTTGTAATATACTTATAACCTAATTTAATATCATACACTTCCACTTTGCATTTACATTTTTCATATATTATCATGACATCCTTTAATCATTTTATTGTATTTGCAGTGGTTAGCATTTATCACGCAATGCCTCTAGTTACGCCTCAACTGCTTGTCCCGAATATCGGGCCTTTTACTCAGTCATTTACGCCCCCAGCCACTAGCGCACCAGTTGCGCCAGTCGCGCCAGTCCCACCAACTCCAGTGACTCCTGATTCTACAAGGGTTGACACTTCTGAACTGGTCCAAACCCCCTCCGACAAGTTATCAGATGCAGAATTCAACTCTATGCGTCATGAAGTTGTAGACAAAATTCGTAGCCAGCTAATAGAAGCATTTGATCCGAGACCCCAGGGTGGATTGGACCTGAACGCTGGAAATCAAGTGACTGCAGTTAGTGGAGAGATGACAGTGAATGATGGACTCGTGAGACGCGGCATCCCCATGAAAACTTATTCGGATGTTCGACCTTGGAGACGTCGTCGCCCAGCCAGATATCGCTCAAGGGTGGCTGGTTGGAACTCAAGGAGACCACGTCGTTATATAAGAATTCGTCCCATCAGATATTACGAAGGCGTCAATGGATGGAGATCCAAGCGTTACAGATATGTCAATGAAGACGTTGATGACTGGAACGATAGACACTATAAGTATATTGGCGACTACGTAGGTGGTTATAAGAGCTACGAAGATGTTTCACCCTATAAATCATACGAAGTCGATGATTGGAGGGACAAACGCTACGAAGATGTTGATGACTATGTAGGTGGTTATAAGACTTACGATGATGTTGACGACTATAAAACGTATGAAGACGTTGACAACTGGGATGACAAACCCTACAAGTATGAGGATGTCGATTTCTTTGTAGGCGACTACAAGACATATAGCGATGTCGACGATTATAAATCCTATGAAGAGGTAGATGATTGGAACGACAAGCGCTATGAATATGTTGATGACTACGTAGGTGGCTACAAAACTTATGAAGATGTTTCACCCTATAAATCATACGAGGAAGTTGATGATTGGAGGGACAAACGCTACGAGTATGTCGATGACTACGTAGGTGGTTATAAGGCTTATGAGGATGTTAGTCCTTTCAAGGAATACGAGGATATTGGTCCCGTTAAGCCATACGAAGAGGTCGACGACTGGAGAGATTGATATATTATCTTGGATGACGTTGATGATGTCGATAAACCTATTGACAACAAGACATTGTACCACTTTGAAGCTTAAAAGAATCAATCCAACAAATATAACACACCACATTAACTAAATTTCAAGTTTTAGATATTCACTATTTATAACCAGAAAGATTAATCCTACCACCATATTCAAACTATTATTTTTATACTCCATCATAGTTATAAGAGAATGCCAAATAATATTAATTTTTTGACTTAATAATATTTTGTGTTTACTCTGCTGCAATCATATTATTTATTTATATTTTCATTCATTCTTTGCATATGACTTATATTTATTATTTTATAATAATAAACATATAACTCTTATTTTTTTATATCTATTATATTTTTATTTTTAAATATAAACCAAAAAATATATAATATATGGATAATATATAAAACTTATAAATATCATTACAATAATATTAAATTGCCAAATAATTAAATTGATCTTTTCTATATAATATTTAACTTAATAAGTAATCTTTTTTTATTATCAAAATAATAAATTATTTAAATACAAATTGGTTAATGACATATTTAAAAATTAATATATAGTATATAATATATAATGGACGTTTGTATTTATTTCATAATAAACCATTAAAATAAATATTTAAGGTTTATATAATTCAATATTTTAAAAGATAATCTTTTATCAAAATTACATAATAATACTAATTATATAATATTTAAT
>JNEM01010983.1:0-38572 GCA_000697335.1 Conidiobolus incongruus B7586 | reverse complement strand
TCCATAGTCATTTCATTACAAATACTTTTGACTAAGTTTCCGGTTTTCATGGTATCTGGAAGTTTCGCGAGAGGAGGATAGTCAGTACACTGCTTAACCTTTGTATCTTTGACACTACATATCTCAACATAAGGTTTACATCCTCTCATTCTTGGCATATCTGTAGCACAGATATCTGCTAGGAGGGAGAACTTATTACAATATCTTTCATTTTGGATGCTAGTGTTGTTGCCACACATGTATCCAATACCACAACCAGGCATATTTGGCATCTGAGTACACAAGTCATCAAGAGAATCGCTGACAACTTTAGGATCTAATTGGTAATCAACGCAAGAGTCATTAGTGGGATCCTCTCGGCAAGATTTGGAAGTGACAGCAAGTGCGAAGGATAATAAATAAAGGAACTTCATCGCTAATCAATAAAACACCAAAGTAGAATAAAGTTATCAAAGAATTCAAATTTATAGGGTGAAAAAATTATAAAAAAAGAAAACTTCTAGAAACTCAAAGAAGCATTTGATTTAATTTATACCAGCAACATCAATTGGTCAATTTATATATTGATTAATAAAAATTTTATCATTCCACTATATTCTTCCAACTTAAAATATTTCTGGAAGTTCAAGCTATCAACTTCCGATTTTTTATCGTTTTTTTCACATCTTTTTTTAACTATTGGATAAATTTGTATTAGTTAATATGGAAAAATAATGATGAAAATAATAATTTTTTATATTTTATAACTTTAATCAAGTTATTCGACGGTTTTATATAATTAATAAACATATTTCCTCTAAAAATAGTTTCAAACTATATCCAAGTTCAAATAATATAACTTGGTTGGGTCAAATTTAATAACCAATTAATATTTGAATGGATTAGATAAAGAATACAATTTGGGTCAGCTAAATTATTATACTCTATTGTGATATATACTAGCATAGGCAAAGTACATATATGGAATGTTTGTCACATATCAGACTTTAGATAATAGTAAGAAAATTTTTATTTAATATCCTACTGTTCTTGACTTTTTTGCATATTCAATCATAATTTGATTACTATAACACTATAAAATTGATCAAGTTCATTTTACATCAGCATTTTTCAGATTTGATAAGCGTATTTAATATTAACTTGCATTATTTTCTGATTAATTCAGTTCTTTAATAAAATATTATTATTTTAATTTGATAATTGTAATCCATTATTATATTTCTATCAATAACAAATCTGTACAACAGAACCTCATAAAGTCTAGATTATATCAGTATGATCTGACAATGTTTATCTACATGGATTTAAAAGGTTAAATCGGGATGATTATTACATATTAAATTATGTAAAATTCAACAAATTATACGAATATATACTTATCTTATTTCCAGAAGTATTATATATAAAGAGTAATATTAAAAATTTTCAAAAGTGTGAAATGATTTGATATAATAATTATTTCAATTGATAATTCAGTAATAACTTTGATTAATTATTAATATTAATATATCACATATTATTTTCTAAATTTGATAAATCGGATAATGGATTTGATTGATTTTAAGTACAATTATTTTGTTTAAAAATTTGTATAACTTTGGAAACAAGTAATATTCGTTGGTCGGACCAACTTGAATAATTAAATTAATTTTGCAATACACATGATGAAACAATTCAAAAAAAGTGCATTATTGAAAATAATTTAGATGGAAAAAAATTGAATAATATCGATTTTTAAGATTTAACTTTATTTTTGACTGAGTGAATGGTTTGTTATTCACAAATTTAGTAAAATATAATTAAACTTGAAACTTAAAAATTATTTAATTATAAAATTTTTGAATAAAATTTATTACAAATGTGTACATATAATAATTTTAATTGGATAAAGTAATAAATGAATATTGGAAATTGTAAGAGTATGCTTAGCATCCACATGCTCTCTTAATATAGCCTTGGACTCTGAATCTTGAGAAGATCAAGGTACCCAGTGCAATACCTACAATAACCGCAAAGAAGAGTCCTACATTGAATGTCATTGTAATCAACATAAGAGCATATGCAAGAAGTGATTCAAAGAATTGTAATGTAGCACGAGAAATGTCAATACGGAGTTGTCCAGCACTATATTCGGTTAACTTGGGGTTATTTTGTTCAACCCAGCGTGATTCAAGTTGACTACGAAGAGTAAGTAAAAATTCATAAAAGACTCCCATTACAATAATGGCAATAACGGAGCCTGCATATTGTCCAGCTGTACGAGGAACCCATTCTTTGAAGAGAATATAATCTGCGAATCCAGTGTGGAAGTACATTCTCATAGTAGGAGGAGCATTAGTATTGTTATCAGACATTTGACAAAGTGGAAAGTTATCCTTATTAGAGCCTTGAGCATCACACATTGATTTCCATTCAGCACACTGGTACATTTCAGGCATAGCAATACAGAGTTGAGAGTAGACTCCAATAAGGTCACAATAAGCTGACTTATCTCCACTACATTTTTCACATCCATCCATAGTCATTTCATTACAAATACTTTTGACTAAGTTTCCGGTTTTCATGGTATCTGGAAGTTTCGCGAGAGGAGGATAGTCAGTACACTGCTTAACCTTTGTATCTTTGACACTACATATCTCAACATAAGGTTTACATCCTCTCATTCTTGGCATATCTGTAGCACAGATATCTGCTAGGAGGGAGAACTTATTACAATATCTCTGGTTTTGAACGCTAGTGTTGTTGCCACACATGTATCCAATACCACAACCAGGCATATTTGGCATCTGAGTACACAAGTCATCAAGAGAATCGCTGACAACTTTAGGATCTAATTGGTAATCAACACAAGAGTCATTAGTGGGATCCTCTCGGCAAGATTTGGAAGTGACAGCAAGTGCGAAGGATAATAAATAAAGGAACTTCATAACTAATTAATAAACACCAATATTTGAAATCGGCTTTCCAAAAATTTACAAAAACTTAAAAAATACGAAAAAGAAAATACAATAAGAAAGCTTCTAGAAACCCAAAGAAATATTTCTTCAATTTATACCAGCAACGTCAATTGGTCAAATTATATATCAATCACTCGATATTTTTAGAATTCCATCAAATTTATTTAAGGGGTTGTAAAATTAAGATTCATTTTCAATATTGATTGGCTAAGATATCTTCTATCAATTCTCAAAATCAAGTATTTTCACACTTTTTTCTTTTTAATTGTAGTACAGCAATACTATCCACCCGCTTCCATCTCATATGAAAATTCTATTTAAGTTTACTAATTAATGATATACTGTTCTAAAGTCAAAGCTTAAATATTATATGCTATTTTGAATAAAATAATCAATGATATTTAAATTTCTGTTTATTAACTTGACCTAGGTATCAAATTACACCCAAGTCAAGAATAAACTAGATACAGTGATTAAGATAATTTAAAGAATGAAACCGAGATTAAATTACAAAAATATGCATATTGATTATGATAATATTAAAATTATTTCAAACTAATTTTGATAATACTTAATTTTATTAACTGGTCGCATACATTTATAAAATCATATTTTAGTAATTTAACAAAAATAATAAATTTCAATAACTATAATAATTATATTAATATATATAAAGTAACTAACACAGATAAATTATGTTGAAAATATAAAGATACAATTTATTCATATTTATATCAAATTTCAGTAGATAAACTGATATTACGTCCTTGAAAGCGTAAAACTTTTTCAATAATTTAAAAATAGATTAACTAATATATACTAATTAATAGATTTATGCCTAATTAAACTTATGCTAAATTAATTTTTTTATAAAAGATTTTGGATTAATTTATGCAAATTTTAATCAATGTGAAATTTGACAATTTCTAAATTTGGAAATATACCAAATTTAAAAAATAAAAATTATAAAATCAGAGAATAAAAAGAAAATATGCTAAATTAATTAAATATTTAATAGGTACTAAATCAAATGAAAATATTTTTAAACTTAATATCCTTATTCAATTATTAAAATATATCAATTGATATTTAATACAATAGTAAGATGTTATAGATTATTTAATATAATTGAAATATTTTTAAAATAAAAATTACAGCATAGAAATAAAATTTAATTTTAATATAATTATTTTTGATATAGTTATATTGTGTGTTCGATATATTAACTTATTATTCAACTAACCAATTTTAATATCTCTAAATTTAATGAATATACTCAAAATGATTTGTGTTAACCTTTTGGAACTTATTTGATAATAACTAAGAAATCAAACAATAAAACTACACGAATATTTTATTTAGTATTCAACTTTAACATTTCAAATATTGATATATTATAATGGAATATATCAGAAACTCCCCAAGGATATCTTAAAATTCTTATCATTATGTATAAATTATAAAAATAATTACAAATTGAATATAATGTAAATTATTTCTATTGGTAAGGATTAAAAAGTTATTATTCACTATATTACTCAAAAAATTTTTAAAATTAACAATTGTATTATAAAATAAGGATAATTATTCATTTTCTATATTTGATAAAAATGAATCATTAAAAGTTTGATTTTATTAATAAATAAAAAATAAAATGATTATATTACAACTTAATATTTTAATAAATAAGATTAAAAAGCAATTTTTTATAAAAAAATAAATTTTATTTTTGAAAAGGATGAATCCATAAAAGGAAAATTTTTCATTTACTTTTGAAAATTAACATCAATATTTTTTTTAGGTTTTTCAATAAATAACTCCAATGAGATATTACATATATATTATAATATATTAGATTGATTAATAATTTATATTACATAATCTGTTAATTCTCAAGAATTATTATGGAAGTATATGAAATTGATAATCTTTTTATTTAGCATTGTTGAAATGAAATTATGGAAGAAAAAAATTAAAATATGATGAAGTTTACAAAGAAAGAATTGATTCAATGAACATTATATTGTATATATACTATAATGATAAGCCTTTAGATACATAGGAAATGCGTTTTTATTGAAATACTATAATTTGATCAGTTGTATTCAAATGTTAATTAATATATAATCAATTTTTAATACAAATCCTTAGATTTCAAATTGAGGATATCAATTCTGAACCTTTCATATTCTTATTACAATCATATTTAGTAGATTTTATTATTGATGATTAATAAGCATTATAATTTACACATTTATGTTGCTTTATATTCAATCAAAGAATATAGCAGTCAAATTGAATTTAGGATGATATCGAAGCTGTATTATTGAAATAATTTACAGGTTAAATATACAAATATAACCTCACAAATTATGTAACTTTAAATTTTATCAATATTTTTGAATTATCCTGATTTTGATGGCAATTTAATCCTTATATAAAGTATCTATAATTCAACAATATTAAACAGTTTAAAAAACTTGTGACTTTATTACAATTCCAAATCCTAAAACCCTTATCTATATCTAAAACTAATAAAACAGTTAAAATGAAGATGACAATGGATACAAATATATAGGTAATGAAATAGAAGTGGTAAACAATGAGGTTAAATGTGGTGTTAATATTAATGAAAATAAGTTTTTTAGTATTGAAAAATCGAATAGAATAAGCTGGGTTGCACTAAATTGGCAAAAATGTTGAATTGATCAAGGAAGACAATTTCCCAGAGTATTAAACTAGTCCTCCAGGTAGTTGAATTATTGAGCAAGTACAATTAAATTTAAATGGTTTAAGACTCAAATGGGATTGGTTTGAGAACTTGTTTCGCCAGAGTCTTCGGGATCAATGTCCATGGCAGTGTCCGAATCGGCTCGATTCTCGTCACCATTTTCGCTACCATCGCTATCTGAGATGGTGGGAATGATATTATCTGGTCTATGGTGACGGCATATTTCATCTAGGATTGCTTCATCAACAGGTAATACGGATTTTCTTCGGAAGAGATTCATGGGTGGCTTGGGATCGCTTTGTGTCTAATTGAAAAAGGTCAGTTAAATGACTCAAAGTTAGATAATAAATAAATGTTTACTAATTCAGATTCAAATACATCCATATCTTCAGCATCTTCATTGTTAATCGCAGAATCGTTAGCATTAGAAGAATCCAATGTATTTCCAAGTACTAACACTATATTAAAATTAGATATACTATTTTATGATGATTAAAAAATATATATTACTAGAACTCGATGGTTGAGAGATGGCATCCGTCTGAGTTCCCAAGTTCTTGGCATTCCTTTGAGCTTGTTGTTCTATATTAGCCCAAAACTTTTCTCTATTCTCTTGTCGTTTAGCTTCTCTAAAAATTGAAAAATTAATCAGATCAATATAACGACCTTATACTAATTTGTAATATTACAGTTTACGATTGATTTTGAATTGACTAACGCATTCATCAAAAAGAGTGGGATTCATATCCATGAAAATTTTTAGAGCGTTATAAACGAGTCCATGGATAGTTCTAAATATATAATGTTAGACATTTACTAAATCTGAAATAAATTTCATTAATACAAATACCTATTCCAATGCATTTTAGAGTTTTTGTATAGAGAAGCAAACATAATGGGAAGGATAACTGCCGTATTTTCAGACATAAGATTAACTATGTATTCGTTGTTCCAATAAAATAGAGCACGTTCAGCAACCTTAACAAATGTATTTAATGATCATTGTGAAACTATTAAAATGAAATGAATTTACCTGAAAGTGTGGGCTCGAGACACATTTAGAAATTTGCATAAAGAGGGGAACTTGAATTTTTGGAAATATTTCGGGTTCGACAACATCTAAAATTTCTTCAATTTCATTCAAGAACATCACCTCTTTAGGACTGTTGACCTTGGGCCAGTATTTCAACAATCCATTAATCACCTCTTCAGTCAAACTTGAATCTTTTTCTAGGAATTGAACCACACAGTAAGCGAGCTGAGGGTGGTAAGAACCTAAAGATCTAGGCTTATGAAGGGGGACTAAAACTTTGAGGAGGAACTGTTTGTGTTCTTCTTTGAGAGGTAGAGCAAACCCATTGATAATACTTTAAAAAAACCAATTAATAAAATTGATAGACTATAATTTCAAGAGTTTAACTAACCTTCCAAGAATTTCTAAAAGTTCAGCGATACCGCAATGTCTTTCATTTTCATAAATAAAACGATAGAATATATTGTTAATAGATCGTCTAATATAAGCTCTAAGATGTAAAAATTTTCCATAAATCCTATGTAAAGTAGTTTTTAAATAGTCTCTTTCTCTGGGATCTTCACTGTCAAATAACTCGAGTAACTATAATATTAATGGTTATATCATGTATTAGCTTACCAATAAATAAAATAAATATAAAGTCAACTTTTTACCTGAAGAATAAAGTTTTGGTCGACGTATTTTCTAGCAATATTGGGGTTAAAGTCTGGAGACTCGCAAAATCTTAGGAAGAATTCGTAAACGATCTGTAGATGAGGCCAGCCACACTCCAGAGTGATTTCGTCTTCCTCAGGATCGTAAGAATCTAAAGTGGAATGAGGCTGAGGTGGGATTGAGCGGAATAAATTGGAAGCAAACTAAACCCAATTAGAATACTTTAGGAGTGAGAATATTATCTAGTAAAATTACCATTTTGAAAACTGCAGGATATACTTCTTCAGTAATGATTCCTCGAGTAGTACTGACGTATTCTACCAATTCAATAAGTGCTAATCGCTTAATTTCTTTTCCTTCTCTGTCAGATTCCGCATCACGAAAGTCAAATACTACACAACATTGGTCAAACTTTTGTAAGAGTAAACTTGGTCGTTCATTTTCAGGTACTCCTAAACACATATAAATAAAAGATTGAAATATGTAAAACTTAAAATAGTTACCTTTAAGATCAGGAAGTCGGACGAGATCCCTCTGCTCACTCGCATACAATCTTGAATTTCTATTTTTCTTACCAGTTTTAATGGTTTGAGAATCTTTAGAAGAGTTTAAAAAGCGATTAATAGCGTTATTACGTACTACTTGGTCAGCTAAATCTAAATGTTGATTGAGATCTGAGCCTCTCTAAAGTGAAATTTGATTAATATATAGAATCACAAATTATTATATTTGTTATATACAGCAGAATCTGGATTATAAGTTAAATCTTCAGGATAATGGATATTAGTTTCAAAATTACCCCCTGTGGAATTTTGTAACGGTGACGTTAATATGACTTCGGCATCAGGACGGTTGGGTTCGTTTGAAGCGACGGAAGTATTACTCGCATTAGTTGGCGTCCTGGGTGGACTGTCAGAAGAGTTTTTTGATCGTAACAACTAGAAAAATAAGAACCAATTGTCAAATAAATGATGTTGAAATGCATAACAAAACTAACTTTATTACGAAAACTTTTCATATCTTCAGGTACTTGACTACGTTTCACTTTGGATACAGAAAGGTATAAAAATTAGCTAAAATTGAGGAATAAACAAGTGGAGAAAGTATTGAGAAGAATATAGTTACTTGATTACTTAAATAATAGGCTGACAGCTGAATTGCGCTGGTAATATTAAACAGAGCTTAAATTAAATATACAAATAAGTATGGTGATATGAAGTATTCACAATGGAGATGGAGTTGGATTAGTGTCTAATAAATCAAAAGAGTTTACTTGGATACTTTTATGACTGGTATTTTGATATTTTAGTATGATTAGACAAGTGAATTTGAATGAACAAACAAATATCAGAATTTTTCCCATTAATCTTATCCCTATCCATTAATCATTTGACTTTACTAATTTCCAATTTTTCTTTAAAATGCATAGTTTAAATGCTGCATACTTTAGTTTAAAATTATGTATAAAATTTATTAATATACAATTTGAATAGAATTTTGAAAATATTTAGTATTATTTATACAACTAATACTGCTTTCAACATATTAAATTATTTAAAACAGTATTCTTTAGATAATTTCAAACACTTAGAAAGATTCGGTTCTCAATTTAAAATTCAGCTCATAAAACTATGAAAAATCCACAGAAATTACTGTCAAAACTATTTATTTAAAAATTCAAATTCGTCAAACCCAAATTGGTTTCAGAATTAGGATTCATATTTATAGGGTATCTTATAGGTAAAAATGATTAAAAATAAATATATATATAAACCTATTGGTATAATATTAACACATTATTTAATCCAATATTTTATATAATTTTTATTTGATCTTAGAACAATGGGTTTTTATTAATAAAAAATATGTAATTTGTTTTAATATTAATTAGATACTTAACCAATCATCATTTAAACATATATTAAAAAACTATTTTGGCCATATATTATATAATTTAATGCTTAAAATTAATTACCTCATAATTAGCGACAAGTGTTCAAAATCATCTTTCAAAAATGGTGTGTTAATAATATGAATATACTTGTGAAGCATATAAATACTAGAATATTTTATCACGATTCTAGTTCAAAAAATCTTTTGAAAAGGCTAATTTAATTCATATTAATATTAATAACCCAATATTAGCTTATAGACACTTGATTATGATCAAGTAAAAATGCCCCTGACTTTAGCCTGATTCCCAATCTCATCAACTTGAAAAACTGATTCTGAACTATCGAATATTAAGGAGATCTCTGATGTCATTCAAAAAACAAATTCAATGAAATGCTACACCTTTTTAATAGAATTTTGTAGATATTACAATTAAAATATTATGATTATCAATAATTATTCAATAACTTAATCAATTCATTTGATTAATACAGGGTACTTAACAATGTTTATACTTACACTTTGTAGTTCCATACGATTTCAAAATCTAGTAAAGATTCAAAGCATTTAAAATGACATTGATTATTTCTAATATTTATCCCAAAATAAAATATCCAACAGTATACAATTTTGTACAGAATAAAGTTTAAAAGTATAAATTGTCAATTCGGTGAATTATATCAAACATAGTTGTTATATCAGGTAAACTTTCAAAAAATAGTAAAGCAAATGATATATTACTTCTTTTGTCTAACAATGATACCAAACGTTGTGTTATTGACGACCCCACTGTTTCGAAATATTCAAGACAACATCATAGATATAAAATAATATAAACAAAATATTAATCTACTTGGAATAAAATTATTCAATTTGAATATTATTTAAAAGAATATCATCAAGTATAAAAATTCAATTAAACTGAAACTAATCAATAATTTTGAATGCAAAATTTAATTTATAATAAAAAATGTATTATGCAAATTATTAGGATCAAAATGAAAAAATTATCATATTAGGTAATTATAAAAATCATGATGATTCAACATTAAATATACTATAATGAAATCGTGTAATAGATATATCTAATTTTTCATAAGTCTTATATTATTATAATTACTTTACGAAATCACACAATAAATCAAAAAACTTCTTTTCTCTACAATTGAATTACGCATAAAGAATTAATTCGTTTAAAACATTCAAAATAATTGAGGAAATTGTGTAGCATATCCCAATAATCAATATTTTAATGAAAATTATCATTAGTAATAATTATATGATATTAAATACTAATATATCAATCAATTGAACCCTTTTCAAACTAACAGTATATAAATCATTTAATAACTTGGATTAATTTCTTTTACCTTGTAAAGTTATATTTCAAAAGGTTAATTTAATCATTTAGAAAATTTCAATGTTTTGAAATCTTTAATTGGTTTAACTATATTTCTCTGTATCAAATATAATATTAAATAATAATTTAATTTCATATTGATCACTTTATTAAATTTGAAATTATCTATACTAAACTATTTAATATTAATAATTTAAATTGATGATTAATTTAAAATAATTTAAGTTTCATAAATTTTAAATTTGAGATCAATTAATTTTTTAATTAATTTTCAAAATAATATACATTGAAAAATTAATATCATATATATCATCATTTCAAAATTTAATAGAATTCGAATCTATTAACAAGATGACTCCAAAAATTAATAAAATGATACTTGACAATTTATGACAATAGTTTTTAATTGGACAAAATAGAGTGATTTTTTCATTGATATCTTTGAATATAAATACTATCGCATCGATACTATCTTAATTCTATAATAATGTAGCTGATAGTATGTAGTTTGAATATTTTTAAATGATCAAAGATATTTAGAACATAAACTGGACTAATCATTGTTAGGTTAAGACCATAAGATAAAAGGATTTGGATATCAATGAAAATGAATACAGGTATTAATACAATTAAAATTTAAAAATTTTATTAATTCAATTTTAACACAAAATATCAAATGAAATTAATGAATATGAGTGAATAACAACTCTATGTATTTATCGAAATTAGACTTTTTGTTCGGCTAAGAGTTTCTGTTTATAGTCCTTGATATTGCCCTTAAATTTGGTTACTGTCTTATTGTCACAGATCCATAAGTGTGTGGCCACTGAGTTGATGAAGCGCTCGTCGTGACTGACTACGACGACACCACCCTTGAAGTTTTGAATGGCTTTGATTAAAGCATCCATCGATTCCATGTCCAAGTGATTGGTAGGTTCGTCAAGTACGAGGATATGGGGATTGAGAAGACCCATGCAAGCGAATGCGACTCTGGATTTTTGACCTCCAGAAAGTGTACGGATGGGCTGGAGACCTACCATACCTGTAATGCCGAAGGCACCCAACTGACGACGGTATTCTTCCTCCGATTTGCCTGGCCATTTGGATGCCATGTAGGATACGGGACTCATGTCCAAGTCCAATTGGTCGACGTGATGTTGTGTAAACATGGCAAATCTGAGTCTACCATGACGATGGACCATACCAGCCTTGGGCTCAAGCTTACCAGTGAGCAATTTGAGCATAGTGGATTTACCAGCACCGTTAGGACCTACAACAGCAATGCGAGAGTCCAATTGCAAATCTAAATCAACATTCTTCAATTCCAACTTGTCAGGAGTGTATCCAAAGTCAACACCACTCATCTGAAGGATAGGAGGACTGATGGAGTCGGGATCAGGAAAACGGAAAGTGACAATATTTTCATCTTCAGGCTTTTCTAAAATGGGCATCTTTTCAAGGATTTTGATCTTCATCTGAGCTTGAGCGGCCCTGTTGGCATTATATCTCCAGCGATCAATGAAGGATTGCAAGTGCTTGCGTTGTTCCATTTGGTTCTCGTATTCTTTGAGCTGGTTCTTTCTACGCTCTTCTCGGGTAGCGTAGAAGTTGGAGAAGTTGCCCTTATAGTGATCCAACCTTTCGGAGTGTTGGTGGATGATATCAGTAGCTACAGAGTCTAAGAATTCACGATCGTGAGAGACTACGAACAAAGTGCTGGGCCATTGTTCAAGATAATTTTCTAACCACATGACAGCTGGAATATCCAACATGTTAGTAGGTTCGTCAAGGAGTAACAAGTCAGGCTTGCAGAAGAGGGCACGGGCCAAAGAGAGACGCATTCTCCAACCACCAGAGAAAGTCTTGGTGGCATTGTGCAATTGATCTTGAGAGAACCCAAGACCACTAAGAATGGAAGCAGCACGAGATTCGGCCTTGTCAGATTCAATTTCTTCGAGTTTGGCATATACTTCCTTCAACTTGGAGTTGATTTGATCCTTTTCTTCGTTAAGAGCTTTGAGCTCTTCGGGACTTAAAGAAGCGGTGCCCATGGCTTCAATTTCTTGAATGCGCTTGGTGTTAGTTGCTTCTTCGTTCAACAAGTGTTCTCTCCATATATCAGCCTTGAGAACGGATCTAAGGGCGGGAGTATCATCACCAGCCATTTCTTGCTCAACATGAAGAATACTGATATGAGTAGGAATGTTGAGTTCCCTACGTGAAATGTGTCTCAATAAAGTGGATTTACCAATACCGTTTCTACCAATCAAACCGTATCTTCTACCGTAAGCAAGAGTGATACTGGCGTTAGTCAGGATACGCTTACCAGCGAATGAAATATCAAAGTTTTCAACTTTAATATCCTTGGATTTGCCACGATTGAGAGTGTAATCCATAATGGGGTTGACTTGAAGGATTTCCAATTCATTGTTCTCAACTTTGTTGATAAGCTTAGAAGCCTCATAGTTGACCTTTCTATCACGCTTAATTCTCTTTTCTTCAATCTTAGCTTCAGCCTTAGCCAATTTCTGAGTATCCACAGTGGAAATACCCTTACGACGAGCAGTAGAATCCAAATCAATGGAAGATACACCAATACTGGCGGTAGCAGACTGGGCCTTTTGATTTTTCATGAGAATAACTTGATCCAACTGCTTAGGCTCCATACCAAGCTCCTTCATTTGAGCATCAACGAACATTTCGCTGAGCTTTTGACATAAAGAGTCAATTTTACCAGCTTCCGACTCGTCTAAGGTCTCTTCGAGAAGAGGACGAACGAAATTATTGACGAATTCGGACCCATCTTCATCTAAATTCAAATTATTTTCATCCTCCAAATACCCCGATATATATTCAATGACGGTGGAGTCTAAACCCTCTAAATTTTGAGTTATCGTGCTCAATAACTGTTGCGTATCCACACTTGAGCTATTGGTCATATTTTTTAATTTTCAAATTCAAAAATTTATTCTCAAAATATAGATATTATTTATAAAGCTACCAATTAATTTCTTGGATTAATTGGTTAGTTGACTTTTCAATATGTTTATTTCTTAAATTTGACTTATATTTTGGATTTGAATGATTTTTAATTTGTATCACAAACATTGACATTTATACTAATTTTAATATTTAAGGTTTTATGGGATATTAAAGTTCAAAATTATTGATTACCTTAAGTAGTCATTCTCATCAATTTTTCTTATTTAAGTATTCAAATTTATTATTTTTCTATATCTAGTGCTATTATTAATTGGAATTCATATTTATGTTAAAAAAAGAATGAAGAATGATATCATTTGATCGATCAAACTAAATAATATGCATACTATTTCCTTGATTAACCTTTAAAATATCATACAATATCTAATTTTCAAGTCAACTTTGAAATATATTTAAGTGATAACTCTACTGAACCTTTTATACAAATTATATACTTGTTATAATATTGTATTTTGAAAATAACTAAAGGAAATTATTGATATGAGGGGTATTTTTTCAAAGCCAACTTACACAACTACATGGGTTGGAGCAAACTTGGAAAATATATTATTTTTGATTTAATAATTACAAAATTACAAAATATTCTAATTATAATTATAATGATCATTTTCTTATTCACCTGTTCCCAAAATTTCCACTAGCCTGAGCATGCCTATCAATATTTAAACAAGGCCTAGATAAACTATCACTTGCAGCACAGATACTTGGATAATATTTTAAAATTGTAAATGTCAAATATGACATATATGATTTTAATTTAATTTATTTTATATTGTTCAATTACATTCCATTCAAATTTGATTAAGTCAGAGATTCTTAAGTTATTACATTCATTTATTGAATACTTAGAACTTTAATATTATATTTTAAGTTAATATTTTTTGATTAAGTTTATATACTCAATATAAGTTTAATAAATTTATCTTCACTTTCTTTATAACTTTTAAATAAACATGGTGATTTTTTATTAATATAATTAATTTAAGTTTGAATATATATATATATATATATTAAATTAATCCTGGTAAATAGTCACTTCCTTTACCAATATATTTAATATTGATAATTTCTTATTATCACTATTATTACAACTAATGAATTCTATCTTTGTATTTTAATGCTATTGAAAGTTAAAAAATTATCACTATGCTCTCAAGTATATTACAATTCAATAAAAACTCCAGTCCTTCATCTTAATTTACTGACTTTTATAACAAGTTACTCTCTTGTTATTTTGTTTATTGAATAAGGGAAAATTAAGAGAATATATTGTTTTTATTGTATTGACAAAAAGCTATAAAGCAAATCAGTCTCGAAATCAATCAGCAATAAAAAATATCAAACGATAAAATTAGTTAGAATAATTAAAAGGAGATTTAAAACATTATAAGCTACACAACATATTCACCTAATTGAAGATTAAATAATATTATATTATTTTGTTTCTTGAATTTAAGCCTCAAAAGATGGCGAAATAAGTCAATAAATTCATTAAAAGCAAAAGTACAAAAGCAATATTAGGATATTCTAATTAAAGATTTAAACAAAGTTTATTTAATTAAACAAGGGAATATCTCTGGTAAAAAATAATAATTTGCAACAAGCATCATACAAGCAAAATATATGATAATTATGGATATTTGCATATATAACTCGGATTAAGCAAGGCTTTCAAATGACTTCAATATTATATAAAGATGGATCAAGATATTAATACTACTAGAAATATAATGCTTAACTATCTAACATTCAATTGAACCAATCTTCCAGGATTGGTGCTAGAGCTTACACCCTAAGGATCTCTTGACTCTATACAAGACTTGGACAAGTTTAATTTTAAGTGTGAAAATTTGAATTTGAAAATGTAATACCATGTTTAATAAAAGCTAAATTTTATAGGTTAATATCGCTATATTTATTAAAAATAATTAATGTGCTAAATAGGTTAAAATGTAAATTACAAGTATAGTATATAATATATATATCGTAATTCAAAGAAGAGATAATTAAATGACTAAAGCGAAAATTTTATATTGTTATTTAAAATTGTAACTCATGATTAAAATATATCCATATTCATGCATTTTTGCAAGTTGTTTTTTGTTAAATTTGAACCCACATGTATAAATTATAAAATTCGATTTTAATAAATACAATCAACTATATGGCTATGCTTTGAAGTTAATTCAGTGTCATATCCGTTAACGTTGAAAAATCGGTTTATTGCGTTTTTCAAATTTGAAATATTTTAATATTCAAATATTTTGAAATATAATAACTGTCAACATTTCTTTGTTCCCAGTCAGTCAGTTGTAAATTAATGTGGACTGAATATAGTGGTTCATAACCAAGTTAGATAAAGCAATCCATTTTAAGTGTTAAAATAATCAAAATAAAAATTTATTTGGAGTGATATGTAAGTGATATATTTATTGAAAATTATTCGAAATATGGAAAAATAAAAAATATAATTACATAATAATAAATGTCAAATTGAAATAGAAGTTTGAAAAAATTATATGATATAAAAGAAATATAAAGACGATATTTGAAATATAATGATTTGAAAATGGTTGGAATACAAGAGTTTGATTATATTATTGTCAGTGATTATATAATTAATTTTGTCAACTTTCATTATTTGACATTGAGAACGGGGAATTAGCTCAAATGGTAGAGCGCTCGCTTAGCATGCGAGAGGCACGGGGATCGATACCCCGATTCTCCAATCAAAACTTATTTTAGTCATCTTTGATCTATATTTTTTCTCATTCAACCATATATTACACTAATGGCTTTTTTTACACTCTGCTGCTTCGAATAAACCAGAACAAAGAACCAATCCTGATAACCTTTACAAGGATACACCATTATTCGGCCACGCATCCAAACACACTTTAAATTTACTGTTTTCTTCTAGGTACAAACCTGATTTTTTGTTTGACTAAATAAAACTACCTTTACTACCAACTATCCTCTCCTTTTAACTCCAGAACTTCTAAGTATAACACTTGTATTCTAGCGTGTTACTAAATCTATCTTTCCGTCATATTATAATTTATTCGATTCAGTATACCTCTTATGTTAATAAAACTCAGACCTCTTACAATCTTATATATATATATATATATATATATATATATATATATTATTTGTCGTTGTATAACTTACACTACTACTCTCACTTGCTCTAATTTCCCGGATTTTCAATTAGTTATGTATACCGAACCCAGCCGTCTAGCCATTGCGACCCAACTGATACTCGTAGCCCTCAAGATTATTTTGCACATTATCACTTATATCTCTGGCCATCAAGATGAAATCCTAGAGTTGGCATTAATGTTCATCATCGATCTTCTTACAGTTATCAAATTAATGTTTAATCAATTAAACTTTATATGATATTATATTGCAATTTAATATAATGTAAATTACTTTCAGCAAACTGATAATTTACATAATCAGTATAAATACCATTTTAATTATATTAAAATCAACATTCAGTATTTTATTAATTAAATTTTAATTTAATATTATGAAATTTTCATTGATTCTGTTAGATCTTTGCTCTGCTAAGGTATTTTTCTCATGTCAAAAGCCTGGTCAATTGGCATTAACTTTTGATGATGGTCCATCGCCATATACCGGAAATTTATTGAATATTTTGAATGAAAAATCAGTTAAGGCAAGTTTTCACTTTACCACCGATTATTTGAATGTGCCCTATATTACTGCATATGTTCAACAAGCCCAGCAAGACGGCCATTTAATTGGAATTATGTCTAAAACTCCAATCAAAAACATTAAATTGGATGATGAAGCGCATTTCAATCAATTGACCAAGTTGCAGTCTGATATCGAATCCATAACTAATCAGAAACCAACCTATTTGACATTACCTTATGAAGCTAATTACCCCAAAGATTTGATTGAAAAGTACGAGAGTATGGGATTTACCGTTACTAGCCACAATTTGGATACTGAGGATTTTGTTAACAACCCTCAGCCATTTTTGAGTTTCAAAAGGCAGTTGGATGCTATCGTTCCTCCTGCCAAAGGATCGTTCATCTCTTTACAACATGATACGGCTCCCAATTCAGTTAATCAAACTGATAAGATTATTGATTTGGCTTTGGATAAAGGATATAAGCTAGTGAGATTGGATGAATGTGTTGGAAAAACTTCAGAATCGTATGAGTCAGGAAAAGGTGACAAAAAATCCAATCAACCTGGAGGTGGTAAAAATGATCATGCGAAATCTAAGAGTAGTGGTTCATCCAAGATATCTATCACATGGAGTTATATTTTAACTTTAATTATTCTCTATACATTGTTGTAATATCAATTATAGTTTTTCATCTGATTTAAGGAATGCATATTATCTATTAATAAATATTTTACATAATTTTATCATTACACATAATATTATTATATATTGATAGTTATTTGTGCCAATAAATATAAATAACATAGTTAACAGAAAAATATTGTAAAATTAAAGTATCTTCTGGCAAAAAAGCAAATATTATTATGTAATCAATAAACAGAAATAATTATATTATAAAAGAGCCTATTTTTGTTCTTGGCCGTTACGTGGTACATTATAATATGATTGCTGTTGTTGTTGTTGCTGTTGTTGCTGCTGCTGCTGCTGCTGTTGAGTGACAGGCTGACCTTGTTGATCAAATTTTCCTGTGAAAGAAGTATGATGATAGTTACGTTTATAAGGTTGGACAGCTTCTTCCCTAGGGACAATATCAATTAAAAAGTCATACTGGTCCGATT
Organism: Conidiobolus incongruus B7586; assembly: GCA_000697335.1. Classification (NCBI taxonomy): domain Eukaryota; kingdom Fungi; phylum Entomophthoromycota; class Entomophthoromycetes; order Entomophthorales; family Conidiobolaceae; genus Conidiobolus; species Conidiobolus incongruus. Next base: position 20,156 of record JNEM01010983.1, on the reverse strand, counting down.
TCGAAAGTGCAACAGCAATATCTGATCTTTGAAGGGTACGTCTCTTACTCTCTTCAGCGTGGTGCCAAGCTCTAATAGAAATTTCAGCAATAAAAGATTCACAAGCTCTGGAGAAAAGAATAGGAGCCTAAAATATTTGATTTGATACTGAATTAAATTAAATAATTTAAAATAAATTTACCTCTGCGCTAATCATCTATAATATTTAATAAAGATTCATTGAATAAATGTTAAATTTTTTCAAAAAAAAATATTAATTTAATATACCTTAACTTCTTCATCAGTTTTCATAACTTTTTTAATTCTAGCCAATGGAAGAATATGGTGTTTGGGATCCAAGTCAACAATTTGAGAGTTACGGAACTCCTGAGTCCAAAATCGGTTCAAAGTATAGGATAAACTGCCACCTCGGAAAGGTAAATTGGTAGAATCTACAGGTTGAAGGTATTGAAGTTGGGCATTTGGATCTTGAGCCGCCATTAATTCTTTATGCTCGTCTTGAGGATAAATATCAACAACTAAATTTTCTTGATTCTAAAAATTCAATCAATAAAAATTCAAATCCCTCTTATTTTTAGTTATATTTACCATTTAAGGAATAGTATTTATAATTGGTTGGAAAGAAGAATAAATCAAATGATAATATATTTTATATTTAGAAATTGAAATCAAAGCGAAAAGACTGTTAATTTAATTAATGCTTTAATTCCAATTCATGGCTTACATTTACATCTAATCCCAAACTAATTTTATGGGATTTACAATTAGATTATAACTAAATAGACTTATCTGAATGTAACACAATTTTACATTCAAAATGTTATAACTGAAAAGCTTAAAATTAAAAATATATAACAAATTTTAATTACAAAATCATTATGTTTAGTTTGAATTAAATACCAAATATATTGTAATATTTAGAACTGACTGCACTAAAAAAACAATCAAGCTATAGTCAAATTTAATAGATTTAAATTATTAAATTAATATAATTGGAACAAATATGAGTTAAGATCTAGTCTAACTACTATCATTTATTGATAAAAATGACAAAGTTTTTAATGAGATGAACTTGCAATAATTGTTAGTATTATTTTTCATACTGTTCAAAACTATTTTGTTTTATATTATTTCAAATCCTCAAATTTCGAGTTATCAATATCTATATTTCTGAACACTCGGATAATCATTAATAGGGAGGTCGAGGATACATCTTTCTGCCACCTCTCACTCCATCCTTTTGGTAAGGATCGTATCTGTAATGGTGTGTCCTTGAAGGATGTATACGCATCTCAGACATATCTTTTCTATGATAGCGTTCTTTTTGAATACACCATATTCTGCTAGCTAAACCTTTAACAGGAAAATTGGGCACTCTTTGAGGCAACATCGGATCCTTGCAGAATTTAACGAGATCTTCAAGTGCATCATGTTGCTGTATACAAAATCTAAACATTATATTTTGTAAATCTCAAATAAAAGTGAACTAAAATAGGAATTTACCTAGAAATCATATTGCGGATATAGGTCAAAAACCTTTCGTCATTCATGACAGGTTCTAAATTGACTAAAGAAACTACAGATTGTGGTTGAGTTTGCAACTGATGTAAAACAGAGTACAAGTGCTCAATCACTTCAGGTGACGGGCGAGTAAGACGGTGTCCTAACAAGTATCTAGATAAAATTAATACATATAAAATTAAAATGGAATAATTAATAAACCCACTTTTCGGAATTAGCAGGACGACTCGTCACTGGTTTAGCGAGACAAATCTTATCGAAATGTCTGTATAATAACCATATTAGGCCTAATGTGAATGGTGAATGGATATCATGAAGCTTTAAGATAAAAGTTCCCCCTAAATAAAAATATCAATATATGTAAAATTAAAATAAATCACAGAAGGATTACCTTCTCTTAAAATAATAAACATATTTAGGACTTGGGCGGTGAGGAATTGACGAAAATCTTCATTTTTTTGACTTAAAGAATAAGGAGAGTCGGCTAAACCATCAGCTGTAACAATATCAACTCCTACATTATCCGTAGCTTGTAGAACTTGATTTGAAAATGAGCGAATGTTTGCAGCAGAGCATAAATTTCCTAGTGTATAGTTATTAGTATTTAAGATTATTAATCAAGGAGTTTATTAAAGTTACCTGTTCCATCTTCTCCATATAATACAGTTAATTTTGGATTTGGTTGAAGCGAAGGATGAAAATTTTCTAACTGATACTCAGAGTCTCCTCTTTTAGTAATACCCCAACCGATTGAATTGCCTCCAAAGCTGAATGGTCGCCATAACAAATATTCTAGAAACAGTATTTTTTAGTTTCTTAATAAATAAAACTAATGGATATATATTACCTGCAAAGCCGCCAGGACCTCCTCCAAGGTCAGCAAACCGATATACCTATTGAAATTAAAATTAATTAACTTATATAAAAATTAAAAGTCAAAATAATACTTTTTCATTTTGAAGATAGACATGATCCTTATTTGTGAATTTGAAGTGAGCGTCTAAACACACCAATTTCATTGCCGCTCTATTAATAAACATCATAGAACCAATACCCTCCAAAGGGTTAGATTTATATCTAGCCTGCGTGAGTTCTTGGGGACCATAAGATAATAAAGACTTCTATTTAAAAATGAAATAAATAATGGAATTACAAAAAATAACTATTAATTATATACCTCAAGCTCCGCTATTCTTGCTAATAATCTTGGATCGACAAGTCCTAATTGGAACGACTCATCGGCAGCTTCATTAACCATTACTAAACTATTTAAAACTTCTTCAGTACTACCAGGTTCCAATTGGTCTAATACATAAACAGGCATTTTTAATAACTGAATAAGTCTGGGGTCATCTTCAACTTGACGTTTAGGCGGTGGTATTTCGCCATATGGACCCATTATAGGACCTCTTGTCTTCATTTGGTTAAGTGGATGTTTCCTGGATTGGAGACGGGGTACTGTCTTTGAATTAGGAGGGGGAATGGAACTGTTTTCGGTTGTTTGAACATAAAGATCATCCTTTTCTATATAAGGATTAATTTAAATACATATTAATAAAATCTTTTTAATAATACCAGTATACAGATCTTCAGGTGCAACATATTGAATATTCATTTTTAGATAACTTGTTATAAATATATGATATTATATAAATTAAAATACTGTTACTATATTATAAATATTTAATGATTATATATGAAGAATTATTTAATTGTAAAGTTAGGTTTAAAATGCAGATACAAGAGTAATTTATGATGAAATCAATCAAATCCAACTTAAACCACAAAATTAAGGGTATCCATTTTAAATTTAATATTACAATTTTAGGAAATTGGAATGATTAAATAAATTGATTTGAATTTTTTTTATATAATGTTTACAAGATTTCATATAATTTATAGCAATCTAGCTGCTTAGTGGTATATTGAAATGATATTTATTTGAAGTATTTGGTAATATATTCAATACATCAAATAAATTATATATATGAGTATTGGAATAGCAAATGCATCATTATCAGATATTCAATATAAAATAATTAATATAAACAAAGTTGGTTTTAATTGGTTTAATTTAAAACTATTAACATTATCTAAGGATTGACTTCTGTCTCAACCCAGGATTTTGAACCCATATTCCATTTGTAAAAGAATCTCTTGTGAGGAAAACAATTTAATACACAGCGATCAACATGATTAACTTCAATTACAATAAGCACAAAGTTCTGTAGAGCCATCGTAGCAAGTACAGAGCTAGTGTCTCCTTCATGGAGTTGAGGAATAAACCTCTCGTCAGGTTCAGTTCTGGGCTGACCAGGTGGTGGCCAAGTGAAGCTAGCTCTCAACTCGGGCTTTAATCGATTGAAATGGTACATTCTCTCCTTTTCCCAGTCATATTTAGGTGGCTCAGTTGGAATTTCGTAAGCTGCAGAATTGGGGTCAATATGTGGCGTGTAACTTAAGTGTTGATGATATGACTTGCTTTCTAAGCTCGTGGGTGGTGGAATATTGTGAATTGGGTCCGCTACCAGATGAGCTTTTCCTTTTAGACGGTATTGTTCATGGGTTTCAGGAAAATACCTGATTTATAAAATTTAATAAATTATTTAGATAAGTGTATATATTAGTACTAACCAACAGAGCTCAACAACGTTATTTTCAAGGAGTTGTTTCACTTTATTAGAGTGGAAATGAGTAGTAGTCACTATCAAATCCGACATCCAATACCCATGGCTTAAATCTTTTGGCTTCTTTTCAGCAATGAACCCCCTGAAAACGACTGTTCTTACAGTTGGTAGTCCTTCGTCTGTCAAATTTGACATCTGGAAGTAAACTATACAAATTTAGCTCTCATAAATTATTTATCAAACATATTTGAAACATACCCGAAGTAGGGTTCAACTTCATATTTTCTTTTATACTTTTTTGTAATACAGCTTTCCACATATTTTTAATTTATATTGAAATAAGAATAAGATTATATAAATTAATATAATAGAATTAATTAATCGTGATGTTCCCTTTTTGCTATAATTATCACCTGTTTTGACTGTTTATAATTATTAATATTATCACATGGGATATTGCAAAAAACTTGGTTTAGGATTAATGATGACATTACAACGTGTCAAATATTATTATAAATAAATTTTTTATAATTTAAGTAATACTCAAATTGGATACATAATTCAAATATTTTATAATATCCTTCCAAAAATTAATGTCTTTAGATATTATAAAGATTTTTACCATTAAGGCTTTTTATAATGTATATATCATTTTAACATAGTATTTAAGTTTATTTATAAATTGAATAATCAAAATTTTGACAAATATTAAAATACAGATTAAAGTTGACTGTCATTTTGGAAAAATCTTTTATAACAAATGCTAACAAATCAAAACATATATAATAGCATTAAAGACTTTAAAAATTATTGAGCATATATTTACCAAGAGTAAATAATTAGAACTTGATTTCATATTTCAAATTCTGTAATTATTCTACTTAATCTTGAGTAACCAGAAAATTTGATTTGAATTTGTTTAGTAAAAGATTTTAAAATTATTTTTTAGCAATGTTTATTATAAAACTAGATAAGTATATGATAAATATTATGAAACGAAAAATATATATAAATACATATTGATGATTTGAATAATAATTTTGGAATATAAAATGAATAACCAAGTTGAGATTGAAATATCAAACAAATAATAAATTTAAGTTATCAATCAATATTTCAAATAGTTTATTATTTTGAATAATCCTTAAATATTCACATTGATCCTTGAATATTATAATTATATAATATCTTCATAAAATATTTCAAATAATTTTTTTTCGGTTTAGACCCTAATAAAAATAACATAGATATTGTTATGAAAAATTTGGAATATATTTTATCATAAAAATTGTAAATTTTATGACTTCATTAGAATACAATATTTTGATATCTTATCCATAAAGTATAAATTAAACCTAGAAATATGAAAGATTAAAGTTATTATTTAGTTGATATTTATACAAGTAAATCCTTAAAATTCCATTTTGTATTGATACTATAACTAAAAATTGGATCTAAATAATTTGGGTTCATTATGTTAATTCGATAAATAATATTCTAGAATAAAGCATGAAAAATTGGAATTGAAAATATGTTTCCAAAGAAAAGAGATATGAATTACTTCCAGTAATTCGAATAAAATACAATCAATGTAGTTATGAATATGTAAAATATTATATTGTATCTAATTGGTGAATGTATAGTTTTGAATATGAATTTTATTTATAATCCGATAATGGAATAATTAGAAAATATCAACTTACATTTAGAATAATTGCTTTTTGAAGTATTCAGAAATCAATTCAATAGCTCTGTTGTATTGCTTGAAGTTTTCTTCATCCTTCAAATCAGCCCTAGCAGCACAGAAACCGTGGTGGACAGTTTCAAAGCGGTGGTGCTCAGACTTTTCTCTGATTTCAGGCTTCATATTTTCGAAGAATTTGGTCATATCAAAATCATCCTTTGTGGGAAGGACAATTAAAGGAACAACAATTTCAGATCCAGTATCATCATTCCAAAAGGAAGGATGGCAGGCAGCGAAAGCCTTGAATTGGATGTCAGTAAGGTGCTTAGTAATTTGGTGGCTAATGTGGCATCCCCAGCAGAATCCAATAATGGCAGCGGGTTTGGAGGTAGTATCAATGTTATAGTGCTCAACAACTTGCTTAACAATATCAATGCACTTTTCAGGACCAGCAGTGTCATTGATCCTCTTAACAAAAGCATCAAAACTAAAGAATATTGTTAGATAAAAATCGATAATATCTAATTCAGGACTTACTCTTTAGGAGGGAATTCTTCAGGCTTGATGGGGTTACCACGGAAGAAATCAGGGACTAAAACTCTAAGACCAGTCTTGGCACCAATGTTATCAACAAATTGGTGAGTAGCCTTGTGGAAACCGAAAATGTCGTAAACAACAATCAAAGTTCCTTTGGCATCAGCATTACCAGATTCATAAACTTGGAAATCGTTAATTTGAGTGTATTTGCCAACTTCTTTGTAGTCAGAAGCAACGGGAGGCAATGTGCAGCATGCTTTATTTAAGCTCATTTTAAATTTTACTAATTACAATGTAGTTGATTCAATTGAATGACGTGAGTTATAAATTTCGATTACAGAATATTTATATTGTCAATAAAATTTCCTGAATTAGTGTATCAAGTCATATGATTGGCTGAAGATGACGATAGCAAATTAAATCATAACGTATAAATGATGTAAATTCAAATTAATTTAAATCAACATTTATCCCAAAGAAATAAGATCCATTCAAACAAAAGATAATTTGGATTTGATATGTTAGCAAGCAATTAACCAAACAAAAAATTTCACAATGGATCCATTTAAGATATTGAAAATACCTTAAATATTACTAATATTCACTCCGATAGCTTTCATTAAACTAGTATTTCTTATTATATAATTTGAAAATTTATGGTATATACGTCTTTCATGATATATTATACTAATTCTCATCCTATATTATATAATATCCCTTTACTAGTTTTCTCTAACTATCTCACCTTAATTCGATATTTTAACGATAGTAATAATATGTATTTTATGACGAACGCTATTTGAGTTTTACTATTAAACAGAATCTAGATACAAATTAATATTTTAAATCAAATATTAAATTGCGATATTATCAATCATTAGTACTATGAGAGACATGTTTAAAATACACCTTTTACGATTAAAATTGGCATGGCAGATAACAAAAAAAAATTAAATATTGCAGACTATAATTAAAGACAATAGCTATACTGTTTAAACCTTGTATGAGTTTTTAGTTAATGCTTACTTTATTTGATAAATAATATAAATCATTATACATGTAACTTTATAATCATATTTTCAAGTACATTTCGATGATCATCAAGTAGCAATTTCCTTTAATCATATAAATTTATGAATTTTTGATTCAAACTTTTTAATTAGTTAAATAATAGAATTAAATTTATGAAATCAAAAGATATATATTTATTTGCCTACTTTAATCTTATTATAAAACTATATACAGTTTTGTATTATTTAAATTTATTTTAATTAATTGGTCTTGGGTATATTTCTAAATTGTATATTAGCAATAATCAAATATAAATACAAGATCAAACATTGGATTATATTTGATAAATGATTAAAAATGTTAAAAAACAATTTTAGTTCTATAAAATTTATATATCTTATAATTTTGGAAGCCAAATCTGAAATAAATTCAATTTCAAATCTATAGTTCAATTCTAGAATAGAAATACCATTAAAATTTATAATTTAATATGACTACAACCTATATTTTTAATACATGTTTTATTAAATCATCAAGTTTAACAAATAGAATTTAACTGAAAACCTGCACAAGATTTAAAACGAATGATATATTAATTGAAATTTAAATCGGAATATTGGATGTCTATATCATATATTATTATCTAAGTATTTTACTAATTACTAATTTTGAAAAAGCATAAACATCCTTTTCAAAGAAATATTTCATACTTACAGGATTTTAGGATTATTTAAGTAATCTTTAAACTGGATTTCAAGCTTTAATAATAAAATATCCATATTTATCAATTAAATATTTTTAATATTTTTTTTATATTGTTTAAAACTTAATCTTGAATAGTTTTTCAAAAAACTATAAAATATTTTATCTTATGGACATTCAACGCCAACTTGAAAAAATGCAACTAATTTAGAAATTTTCCTTTATTATCAGTAATGGAACAAATGAATTTGAATTTTTAAAGTTTATTTCATATTATATGCCCAAATCGTGTTGTATAATATATCTATCAAAATTAATATTTAAAAATAATGAAATATAAAAGATTTTAATGATTGAATTCAATATCAATAACGAGCTTTGTAAAATGGAAATATGAAAAATATTCAATTTATTAGCAATTTCGACAAAAACAATGTCATACATGATAACAATGAATGTAATATATTGTATAGTATTTAGTCTTTAATTACTATTGAAGAATGATTTTAAAAATAATTATTAATATTATGTTTGAAATGGCATAGATTTTATTAACATATACATGATAATAAAACTGTAAACCTAAAAAAAGAATATTCAAAATTCAAAAAATATGATTAATATACAAAGAGCAATATTCCAAAAAAAATAATTTAATTAAAATAAAACCAGTTAAAGTTTGATTAATAATTCAAAATGAACTATGAGCAAATGAATAGTTGGATAAATAAGAGTGGATGAGCGTAAAGCATTATTTAAAATTAATCAACTAATAATAATAATAATAATAATAATAATAATGCTTTCAGGTCTAGAACTATATTCAGCTCAAGATCTATCATACATCTTATTATTCGAATTAGAAGTAGCTTTAACAAGGTCGATTTGGTCAATATCAAATTAACTGATATGTTTCACTGCAATGAAAACAAAAGTAGATATTGCAATAACTAAACATTAGGATATGCTGTTAAGCTAACATAATTACATCTAATATAAATAATAAAATAATTACCACAATAACTAATCAAAGATCTATTTAAATTCAGATCCAAGTTTTTGATAATGGATTAAACTTCTTCCCTCAATTTATATTGTTTGTAACTGCTATTTAAAGTTAATATTTTATCAAAGCTAAGATTGGTGGTCTTAAGAATATGCCCCGATTGATATCTATTTATAAATTTCAAAATTAGATAAAATTATAATTAAGGATAAGATGAGATTGAATAATTTAATTACAGTGGAATGGGCCTAGCATAAATGATTTGTACTTCATCGCTAGTTTCACGAAAAAAATTCAATATTGTATTATAATCAACGATCAAATTATGGTTTAAAGAAGGTAGAGAATATTCCACCTAGAAATTGTATTAATTAATATATAAGAATAGTTAAATATATAAATTATCAAATAACCTGTACAAGACATTTATAATACAGCTATAAAATTCAAATCGTAAAAATAATAAGTATTACAATTTTGAAATTATTCAAGGCTTGGAGATGGTTTCCATTTCAACAATAGATCTACCTTCATTCAACCATTTAGGTAAGCCACCATTCATAATTGATACTTTAGCATGATTGAACATCTAATTATAAACCCTTAATAAAGCGAGTAATAATTGTAATTTCAATTATGACCTTCAACATTCAAAAAACCCTAGGTGCTTAAAAAAATGCCATGTTGATCATATAATACAATATTTGACAAATATTATAATATCCATGTAATATGAGAATGTTTGAGCTGAAGGTAACATATTGGGTAAATTGGTCTCTTCACTTAATTCCAAAATAGATAAAAAATCGACTGTTCTAAATTAGAAGGAATAATGATCATTTAGTATTTTTTTTAATAAAAATAATGAGCTATATATGATTTAAGTCATAGGTAATCTAATCTTTTGTAATTCCAAAAATCGATCCCTATTAGCACTTAGTAAATACCAGGTAGCATCAATTAGCACCAAGCTATTCAAATTTTTAGCAGCATATTCAGTATTGCACAAAGGAGGAAATACATATATATAATTCAATTAAAAGTAATTTTGATTGTATAATTTTTATTTATGCCAATTTCTGTCATTGTTAAATAATTTATATTTAAATTCAATAAATGTAAAAATTAAAAGCAAGTCATTTACATGACATCATATATAAATCAAAAAGAATTATCCAAATTCAATTAAAATCCCATAATAATAAATCTGTAAAATTTTGAATTATAATTTCCTAATTGTATAACTAAAACAAAAAAAAAATATATTCATCAAGTAATTTAAAATTTAATAAATATAAATTTATAAAAAAAATTACCAAAAATGAATACAACTAAAGTACAAAAAATTATGGTTCAACCCATTGTAAGTTAGCTTTTTAATTTTGTTCGTTGAGCAATTATTAATAATATTATTTTGATTTAGAATTTGATTTTCAAGTATTTCCAAAGTGTAAGTTTTTTTTTTCAATTACAATACATTTTCATTAATACTAACTTTCAAATATTATATAGCAAAAGAGAGTTTCTATTTGGATTTATGACCAAGTCAACTGTCATATCGAAGGCCAAATTTTGGTAATTACTTAATTTTAGAATTATTACGAAATGTTTCATTTTTATTAATTTTTATTTTCTTAGGGTTTCGACGAATTCATGAATTTAGTATTAGATAAAGCTGTTGAAATCAGATATAAAAAAGATTCAGAGCCTAAAATTACTCAAATAGGTAAATATTTAAATTTCCTATTCAAACTATAATTTACTAATTATATATGTTCTATTTTTTACAGGTAGAATATTACTCAAAGGAGATAATATTACTCTCATTTCACCCGTTACCGAAACTCAATAAAATGCTTACTATATTATATATTTTCAATAAATGTATGTATTCATGAATTTTAATCTAATCTAATCTAATCTATATTCATTTATTTAAACATCGATTATTTTCTAAATCAACTCTCAATCTGAAGGCAATATTACAATCTTGAGGTAAAGCTTTTATCCATTCCTACAAAATTTCTTTATCTAATCGGATTTTCAATTGGTCTACTACCGAATAGTAAACTTCAAATCCTCTATAATCATTCACTCCCAAATATTGATCCATAAGTAGTGTCCAATTATTCACTTCAAAATTCAACAAGTGACCATTCTTTAATCAGGATTTCAAATGCTGGAAGCTTAATTTGATAATTTCGATTTTTTTAAGTGCGACAATAGTTCAAGATCACATTCATGATGTTCTGCGTGGGGACAAATTTAAGGCTAACGAACTTGGACCAAACGATTAAAACTTCATCGATATCATTTTGACTGAACAATTGTTTCAAAATAACCTCGAATTGATTGACAGTGGGGTAGATCTCATTTTGAATCATAACATCGTAAATTCGCATCATTCGATTGGTATTCATTTCTCGACTTGTGATCTCGAGTAATAGCGAATAAGTCACCCAGTCAAATTGAACTCGATCCTATTTTAATTGCTTATACAACATCCAGCATTGATTGTTTTGGTTGGTATTCAAATATAAGGTAAATAAACAGTTGTAACCTCGCGTGTCCAAAGGACAATCATATTCCTTCATTAGGTTACGGATTTTACCAGCTGAAGTTAAAGCTTTATATTTAGAACAGTAGCCCAATAATTTGTTGATTAGGTTGGATTCCGTGATTTTTGATCATTTGATCAAATAGTTCCATTGCTCCTTGGAAATCTCACTTACAGTTAGATCCTTCAATTAAAATAAGGAAAAGCTCGCTGATCCAAGGACAATTCCAACGCCTTTATCTCTTCAAATAGTTCAAATGCCTTCTCGATACGTTCTCCTTTGACCAAAGCGTCGGGTAAAAGAGTATAAGTAATAGTATTAGGTTTGTGGCTGTATTGGACGAGATGCTGAGCTCAGCCAAAGGCTTATCGGAATAAATTGGATTTAATCTTCAAATTGATACAATCATTAAAGTAGTCCAAGCTTGGGCTGAGACCAGATTGAGTTATTAAATCTAAGATTTGCTGAGGATCTAAATTGAGTCTAGCAATCATTTCGGCTGAAGGTTCTATTTTGTACCCAGTAATCATCTTTTCCACGAGGGTGTAACCAAAATGGACTTGGTTATATTTCACATAAGCGTCCGCCAACAATTCAAAAGTAGTCAAATTGGGTACAATCTGATTGGATTCAATATATTGGAGCAAGGTATTAATCTTTTCAATAGGCTGATCGTAATGATAATAACATTGTAATAAACCATTCATAATCTGAATATCAATATCTATTTCGTACTTCCCCAACTCACTTTGGATCATATTTAACTGATGATATTGTTTGTGTTTCAAACAGAGTTGCAACATAATATCGTACATCTGTTTAATTGGCTTTAGGTATTTTCAATACACTCATTATAATAATTCAAATAGTTGTTCAAAGTACCCTGGCTTAAACTTAGTTCACCAACTATCAAATAGTAGCAAGTTTTGGAGCCTAATAAATTTTGCTGAGCTCCTATCTTGTATAAGATTTTTAAATAGTTGTTTTTAGGCTTGGTAGTTGAGTAATATTTGAACTGTTAGTTCAGAGTTGAAGTGTCCGACCCGACTATTTCGTCTTTGTTCAATATCAGCAACACTGGAAGCATTTGACTGTGTGGAATAATTTAACTTGGTTGAAATCAAGTTATTGATTCTAATTAGTGATTTACGAAATAGTGATAAATATCGTTGGTGTCGATAATTCTAATCTTTTTAATATTATATAAATAATTATATTTTCAAGAATTTTTTAAGTATCTGATAATCCTAATTTTATTCATTATAAATAAATACATTTAAAGAAGTAATTTCTATTGTAATATAAAGCATTACATATGTAATTTCGTTTAAATGGTAAAGAATTTATGGGTTTAAAGAAAGATTTATCCCATAATTTTGTCACTGTTATTTTCAAGAGTTTTAAATTTATGACTTGACTTCCTGATGAGAAAAATTATCATTACTGATAATGTTGATATTAAATTCAATTTATTATAAATGAATATATAATACACCAAAATTATAACTATTTCTTGCATATGTGATTATTTGTCATACCATATACTGATTAGTATCAATTATAATATCATTCCTATCAAAATTATAAATTTAATAGGAACATTAATAAACCACGATTCACCACTAATTGATATGAATAGTACATTATATCACTTGATTTCAACGATTATTCGCAAAATATTATGTAATATTCATTTTATCAAATGATTATAGAGATGAATAACAAATAATAAATAATTCATCAAAAATATAAAATACGGTTTCTTGTTTCATTACAATTATTTTGATTGTATCCTCACTAACTCAACATTTAAATTTTATGTTGATAGTAAAATGAGGTATACTCAATCTAATTATTCTATTTAGATCATCATTCAAATAATCATGATTTTAATTGAATACCTCAATTATTTCTTATTCTACTTTTCGGGGCTACAATAATATCTTATTCTTGTTTTAATAAATATGGAAAGTTTGTTTTTTATATCAGGCATATATGTTTTTTATTTTAATTATTTTGTATATATTTAATTTTGAAAGATTAAATGCTATTGGTTCAAATTATCATATAAATTGACCATTTTATTATGTTGTCAAATTATAAGATCATATTTTGAAAGGATCAAGAATAAACTAACAATATATTTATTTTTACAGTTTCAAAAATCTATCTTTCAAACCAAATGTAATAATTTTAACTGTTTTAAATTATTCAATTTAATAAAAGATTAATTTCATATTTAATTTTTACTTTCGTACAATTTGCTCTCATGACTATTTATTTTAATTTATCAAATCTATTAATTTTTTATTGATTCATGGACTTTAATGTCAATATAAATACTATTCTATTTTCCCTCTATATACAAAATTTCAGATGATTTAAAGTATTGCTAATAAAGATATAGCTGCATTTTTTAAGATATAGAATGTTTATTACAAGTTCAAGTTTGATTCTAAAGAATATAAATCTCTGAATTTACAGTATCCTCAATTTACCCTTTATGATTTCTATTTTCTAAATTGTTCCATACGAAATAGATCAGGTGTTTTAGATCTAATCTGTGAGAAAATAAGCAAAAATAATGAGAGATTGATATTGTTAAAATATATTCATATATTAACAAACGTTATTAAAAAATTACTCCATTTATTCATATTCCATGTTATTTCATGCAATCTGTTGAAATTTGGGATATTTTCTGTTAGTATATTGGCAAAATCTAGGCCTAATAAAGTTACATCAATTTTCTTATTCAAACCTCAAAGTTTAGTTTTCTTTCGGATTATTCTATAAAATCTAATCTAATACTAAATTTGGAAGTTATCTTTGACATATGATTCATTATTGAATCATTTAATTTCTTTAACAATTCTCAAGTTGGTCTAATAGTCATAATCAATTGATGTGATTTTATGAAGATTCAAGCTGAAACTATAATTATCATTATATCTGTTAGAAATATAATGGATTTATATTTATTTGAATAATCCAATTCTGAATAAAATTGTGATTTAGATTTTAGATATTATGCAAAATTAAAATAATAAAAAATGAAATAAAAATATTATCCATTGTATACTATAGGCAACAATAATAATAAATATATCTATAGGTTGATATAAATTTGTAAAGTATAATAATAATAATAATCGGTTAGGAAATAATGATTAAATAATATTAGCTAAATTTACTAAAACCCCATTTTAATTATTTTATTAATGACTTAAGAAAATTCAACTAGAAATTATTCTATTTCAATAACTTAAAGAGCTTTTTTTGTAGAATAAATCATGCGATTATCGTTTTTCATCTTTACTAAGGATTATTATTACAAAAATTGTTTTCATTTAGTCAAATTGAGCGATTCTTCCCTTTAATATAGATATATATTAATACGCAGCAAATTTATGCAGAAATAATTTTTTTCAAATAGAAATTTCCTTAAACTACAATTCCTTGGAATAACTATTCAATTGCAAAATTTTTATATCAATCCCAAAATAATTGCATTGCACCTTATAATGAGATACAAGTATCATTTTTTTCAGCTATTCATATTACTTTCTACTAAATGAAATCATTACAACGATGATGTATCATCATTTTGACTGTATATTGTCTAATTTAGCTTGAATATTTTATATGTATGACTATAATGAAAATGTGATTCCCTCAATTAACATGAATAATATTTTATATTTTATCTATATAAATAGATATGTATACAATTCTTTAAATCAATCTAAATAAAATCAGGTATAAAAGTAAACATCAGTTACATTGAAAATATGAAATACAAAACCCAGAATTTATTTTCAATACAAATTAAAAATTTAATTATTAACCAATTATAATTTAATATAATTAAATAAAAATATGGATAAATCTTCAATTTAACTAACTTTTTCAATATACCTATATAAATCAATTTTTTTATAAAATTTGAATTCTAAACGAGTAATTTTTTGAATTCGATACAGTATAAAGTAATATTACTTTTTATTAGCAATGTGATCAATTTTAGTTTGAAATGTCTTGATTAAGCAATTGAAAATCGCTTAATGGATAAGCTAATAATTAATATATAGTATAAAAGAGCTATTTATTATCAATGATCAAGTTTATTAAATTGAATATTAATAAAATATATAATTAAAAAACCATAGTTTTTAATGTTTGTTGATTATTATAAATAATATATATTTCGAATTATACAATCAATTATTAAATCTAAATTTAATTCCCAATATTAACAAATGACGCTCATATGATATATATAGACATTGATAGAAAGATCTATTCAATTAATTGGAACATTTAACCTAATGGAGAAAGTTATATTAACTTTCATTCATTATGAAATTGAGGTATTATATGAATTGGCATTGATTGAACTTGTATTTTATACTCCTACATTTATTTTGAACTATATGTAGTTATTGTACAATAATTTGAAATGCTATTCTTTAAAGGTTACTCTCTATTAATATATAAGAATTAATCAAATAATAATAATAATAATCAACTTAAGTAGATCTTTATTCAGAGTGTTTGAAACATATGATAAAGTGAGGGTAATGAACAATTTCTTTTAATGCCAAAATTTATTTTATCAAAATCAAATTAATCATATGACTAGTCATAACAGTATAACTCTACCATATTTTTAGACCCTTAAATTTGACAAATCAATCCACTTGATATCATATTTTACTAATTTACATTATCTGGTTTAATGATGAATATATGTAATAGGTACATTTCGAGGTCATTTTCAAAATTTGAGGATTTCTCTTCAATACTTAAAATTCCTTCTATCAATGTATTATCTCCTCTCCTCCTAATTTGTTAATCATAACCCACCTGATTGATCTAGTCACGCCTCAATAAAACTTAAATTGATGAAAAAATGATACACTAAGATTCTACATTATATATAAACTATTCATCTTCAAATTTCATTACTATTAAGCTATAATTTTTATAATCAATCTTTTTAATATGGAAGATTTCGAAAAAAAATCTAATCCCGCTGAAATCGCCCAGGGGCGTCCTCCTATGGGTACTATGAGAAGAACAGGTGAATCCTGGTTATTGTACAAATTTCGCTGTACTCTCTCTACAACCAATGTAGAATATATGTTGGAATCAATTAAAAATAACAAATTGAAGAGAAATCTGAATGTTTGGCATTTAATCGGTTTAGGTGTAGGTACTACAATTGGTACTGGTATCTACGTTTTACCTGGTATTATTGCTGCAGAGCGTGCAGGTCCTGGTGTAATTCTTTCCTTTATTTTAGCCGCTGTCTCTGCTTTCTTCTCTGCTCTATCCTATGCGGAATTATCTTCAATGATTCCCGTTGCAGGTAGTTCTTACACCTATCTATATGCAACTATGGGCGAATCGTTTGCCTGGGTTGTTGGATGGACACTAGTTTTGGAATTCTTGATTGGTGCAGCTGCCGTTTCTGTCGGTTGGAGTGGTTACTTGATGCAACTTATCGGAATCATCATCGGCCATCCCAAGTACTCCTCACCTTGGGCTGATTCTCCTATCAAATGGGATGAACCAACAACATCATTTGTTTCCACAGGAGGTTATTTTAATTTCCCTGCAGCTTTTGTTGCTATCTTCTGTACTGTCTTTTTGATTGTTGGTACCCAAGAATCTTCTAACTTTACTGCTGCGATGGTAGTATTTAAAGTGTTAGTCATTCTTCTCTTTATTTTTGGTACTGTTGATCGTGTTGATCCTGCTAACTGGGTTCCTTTCGTTCCCAATGATCCCGGTATGGGAGTTGGTGGTGTCTTCAAAGGTGCTAGTATGGCTTTCTTTGCTTACTCCGGTTTTGAAGTAATCGCTAATGCTAGTCAAGAATGTGTCAATCCTCAGAGAAACTTGCCTCTTTCATTAATTTCTTCTCTCGGTATTTGTACTGTTTTGTACGTTGGTGTTTGTTTAGTGATGGTCGGAGTTGTTCCTTATAAGGAACTCAATGTATCATATCCCGTTAGTGTTGCCATTAAGGCTACTGAAAGAACTTGGTTGGAAGTTATGATTATTGTCGGTGCTGTATTAGGTATGACTACTGCTATCATTGGTTGTCTGTTATCCCAAAGTCGTATTTTCTACTCAATGTCTCGTGATGGTCTTCTTCCAAAAGTTTTCTCCAAGGTTCATCCCAAGACTCGTACCCCTTGGTTTAATAACATTATTTTAGGAGCAATTACAGTTGTTGCTGCTGGTGTCCTTCCTATCGGTATTTTAGCTGAACTTAGCGGTCTCTCCACATTAGTTGCTTTCTTTTTTGTTAATTTGGTCGTCTGTGTTTTAAGATATAAACGCCCCGATTTACCCCGTGGATTCAAAGTTCCTCTTGGAGGCTACTTCCTCTCCGGTGTTGGTGCTATTATTTGTGTTGTTCTAGTAGGTACTGCCAATCCTCAAACCATTCTCCGTGTTTTCATTTGGATCATAATTGGTCTGGTGATCTATTTCGCATATGGCTTACACTATTCCAAACTCAATAACCCACATCGTTACACAGAAGAAGAATTGAATGGAGTTGATGAAGTTGAAATGTCTGGCGGTCATTAACCCATTAATTAAACAACAAGGATATATTTAATAAATTATTGAGCAATCGTTTGTATGAATATTTGACCCAAGTTTCTAATAAATTTTTTATAAAAACATTCTTGATACCTTGTTTTGTATTTAATATTAAATATAAATTTTTTATTAACATATGCTGTATCTTGTAAATTTACAATATCTAGATTAATTGTTTTTTTAAAATCAAATTACCGCACTTTGGCTGATAAAATTCATTCATCTTCTCTTTCTCAATTATATTTGATATAATTTCGATTTGAATATAATCTTAAGAATTGGCCTTGAGAGAATATTTTTTTTTCACTATGCTTGCTTATCAATTACAACTTGATATCTTTCCTATTTAGCAAATAATATATATTTATTAAGTGCTTTGATTGATATCGTTATAATAAATTAATTCTGGATCTTTGAATTCAATAATGTTCTGATATATATAGAGAATTTCATATATTATAATATATATTAAATTTTTGAAAATAACAAGTTACTATACAATCAATTTCTGTTAAAATTATTAAAATTGTGATTTTAAATATGATTTTTAATTTTAATCTTTATATCAATTTAAGTTATTATAAAAACAATGATGATCCTTAAAAATCTTTTATAAATTGAATAAAGTACGGTAGTATTATTATATTTTATTCCTAATATTTAATTACGGAATTTATTAATATTAAATTAATACTATTGATTTTAAATAATAATAACTTTCAGATTTTATAAGTTATTTTAATTAGGAATATGGTCATTATAATTATAACAAATATAACAGAAATTTGATATAATGAAAAGAAATTCTTAACCATAATTTCTATCAAATACTAACAGCTCTATTAGAGATTAATATTTAATAATAAATAAATTTAACAATGATACAATAGTAACAGGAATAATATGAAATCTTACGTAAAAACAATGATTAGAAATAAAGATCAAACAATGATAATAAACTTTTAAATAGAAATAGATATAATTTTTAAATACTAAAATAAATATATTTGTATAATTAATATATAGAATGGAATATAAGTACTATTTCTATAGAACTATCCTTAATATTTCAAATATATATTAATTATATATTAAATGGTTAAATTTTTTAAATTAATCTTTTTATAATTATTATTTATTTTAACCTAACAATGATATTTTTATATTTTATAAAATATAATATTTAAATATTTTAAATTCAAACAAAGTATATCAATTTAAAAAAAAGAACTTTATGGTGAAATATTAATTTATAATTAAAGGTTTAATTTGTGATAATTAATTTTTATATTTATGATAAAAAATATAATATATAAATAAAAATAAATAATTAAAAATAAGACCTAAAACTAATTATATAATTTAAATAGTAAAAAATCATAATTTGATAAATAATTATTATATCAAACTTTGTAACATAATTTTAAATGAATCAAAAAAAATCTATAAATTTAGGAAATAGGTTTTATTTAATAATTTAAAAGATTAAATGGTAATTTATTTGATTTTTGATTTTTTAAATATATTATTAAACTTCAAAAGTTAATAATATATCAATTATATTAGTTAATTTTCTTAAGTTATATATATAATTAATTATTCTTTGATTAAATAATTTATTTAATTAAAAATATAAAGTCAAATTCAATAATATACAAACTCAATAATAAACATTCAAAATTAAAAATTTTGATATTATATAAACTCAATTATAAATTTTTAAAATTGTTTAAAATTTGATAAAAAAATTATAAAAATAATATTTTATTCAAAGATATTATTTTTTTTAAATTTGATATTTTAAAATTAATTAAAATCAAAATTAATTTTTATTATTATTTTTTAATTATTATTATAATAAGAAAATATTTTAATAAATTTAATATTATTTT